>JAFBMS010000119.1:1025000-1141860 GCA_019788955.1 Albula glossodonta | reverse complement strand
GTGTGTGTGTATGTGTGTGTGTGTGTGTGTGCGTGTGTGTGTGTGCGTGAGTGTGTGTGTGTGCGCGTGTGTGAATCATCACCTTGGGTCGCACTCCCAGGAAGCCGCTGCAGTTCTCCTCTCCGCACTGACAGGTGGTCCGCCCGTTCCCCAGGCAGTCCAGGTTATAGTTGAAGGTCAGTTCAGCCTCTGTGGAACACACGATGTGTTTGAGCACACAGGCACACACACATAATCATGTTCATTTTCATGCACGCTACGCAAAAGAGAAGCAGACAGAGCAGAAGCAGAAGCAGGATCGCGTGGGCGGGGCCTTACCCGCCTCAATGTCGCACACGGCGAACAGGCCGATGCGGACGTCCCCGTTCACCGTCCACTTCTGCGTCTCGCAGTTGGGGCTGCAGCTGTGGTTCATGAAGCGGGAGAAGTTCCCCTTGGGCCCGGCATCGATCACACGGTCCTGTGCAGAGCAGAACTGAGCACGGTACCCAGCTCCCTAACCATTATACTACTACCTCTGAGCTACAAACCCAGCTCCCTAACCATTATACTACACTGTAACCTCTGAGCTACAAGCCCAGCTCCCTAACCATTACACTAGACTGTAACCTCTGATCTACAAGCCCAGCTCCCTAACCATTACACTACACTGTAATCTCTGAGCTACAAGCCCAGCTCCCTAACCATTATACTACACTGTAACCTCTGAGCTACAAGCCCAGCTCCCTAACCATTACACTACACTGTAACCTCTGAGCTACAAGCCCAGCTCCCTAACCATTACACTCCACTGTAACCTCTGATCTACAAGCCCAGCTCCCTGACCACTACACTACACTGTAACCTCTGAGTTACAAGCCCAGCTCCCTAACCATTACACTGTGCTGCAGCACTGTAACCTCTGAGCTACAAGCCCAGCACCCTAACCATTATACTACACTGTAACCTCTCAGCTACAAGCCCAGCTCCCTAACCATTATACTACACTGTAACCTCTGAGCTACAAGCCCAGCTCCCTAACCATTATACTACACTGTAACCTCTAAGCTACAAACCCAGCTCCCTAACCATTACACTACACTGTAACCTCTGAGCTACAAGCCCAGCTCCCTAACCATTACACTACACACTAACCTCTGACCTACAACCCCCGCTCCCTCACCATTATACTACACTGTAACCTCTGAGCTACAACCCCAGCTCCCTAACCATTATACTACACTGTAACCTCTGAGCTACAAGCCCAGCTCTCTAACCATTATACTACACTGTAACCTCTGAGCTACAAGCCCAGCTCCCTAACCATTATACTACACTGTAACCTCTGAGCTACAAGCCCAGCTCCCTAACCATTACACTACACTGTAACCTCTGAGCTACAATCCCAGCTCCCTAACCATTACACTACACTGTAACGTCTGATCTACAAGCCCAGCTCCCTAACCATTACACTACACTGTAACCTCTGAGCTACAAGCCCAGCCCCCTAACCATTACACTACACTGTAACCTCTGAGCTACAAGCCCAGCTCCCTACCCATTACACTACACTGTAACCTCTGAGCTACAAGCCCAGCTCCCTAACCATTCCACTACACTGTAACCTCTGAGCTACAAGCCCAGCTCCCTAACCATTACACTACACTGTAACCTCTGAGCTACAAGCCCAGCTCCCTAACCATTACACTACACTGTAACCTCTGAGCTACAAGCCCAGCTCCCTAACCATTATACTACACTGTAACCCGTGAGCTACAAGCCCAGCTCCCTAACCATTATACTACACTGTAACCTCTGAGCTACAGGCCCAGCTCCCTAACCATTACACTACACTGTAACCTCTGAGCTACAAGCCCAGCTCCCTAACCATTACACTACACTGTAACCTCTGAGCTACAAGCCCAGCTCTCTAACCATTATACTACACTGTAACCTCTGAGCTACAAGCCCAGCTCCCTAACCATTACACTACACTGTATACACTGTAACCTCTGAGCTACAAGCCCAGCTCCCTAACCATTATACTACACTGTAACCTCTGAGCTACAAGCCCAGCTCCCTAACCATTACACTACACTGTAACCTCTGAGCTACAAGCCCAGCTCCCTAACCATTATACTACACTGTAACCTCTGAGCTACAAGCCCAGCTCCCTAACCATTACACTACACTGTAACCTCTGAGCTACAAGCCCAGCTCCCTAACCATTATACTACACTGTAACCTCTGAGCTACAAGCCCAGCTCCCTAACCATTACACTACACTGTAACCTCTGAGCTACAGGCCCAGCTCCTGATAGCTTTATCATTGTTACCTTGGTGAGGGTAAGCATGTAGAAATTGGTCACACGGTTCTCATGAGCACGTTTGATTCGCTGCCTGCATTCCTCTGCGTCTATCAGCTCACCGACGTACTCCATCACAAAGTCCCCCTGCAACACAAGCCACAGAAACTCAGTTCCAGGGCTAACTCTGCATCCAATTAATGAGGGGCTGGGGAATATCAATAGAGGAATAACAGGGTACAATTTATCATGACATATCCTGACACTGTATTTTTATCATGACATATCCTGGCACTTTATTTTTATCATGACATATCCTGGCACTTTATTTCGTGATAAATGAAGTGTGCAGAAAGATGAATTCACTTTGACTTATTATTCTGGATGGGTCAGTCAGCAAGGTAGTCTCAGCTAGTTTATTTTTCCCTGTTTCCCCTCACCTGAATGAATGAATAGCAACTAATAATGTATCTACGACAAGTATGAGCATGACTTCTGCTATGTCAAATAATACTATGCTGACTACAACTACTACTAACAACAGCAACAGCAGCTATAATAACAGTGTATTAAATAATGAGACTCATGCTCAAGAAAAACACATCTACCTCAAGCGATGTGTAACAGCAAACTGAAGACAACGAGCAGATACTTTCAGGGGTTATTTATGCTTGCCCATTGGTCAGTGTACACCACATGGTTTGCGCATGCTACATAAGCCCATGCCTCGTTATTTAATAGCCACACCTCGTACTTTGTTTCACGTCTCCCCTCCGAACCCAAAGTTCACACACACCTTCTTCAGGTCCTGTTTGGTTTTGAGGCCCCAGCCGCGGCCGTCGGTGCGGATGACCTCGGTGGGCGGGCCACGGCCCTGGCTGAAGCACTGGTTCTGGCAGCGGGCGCCAGCGGGGCACACCTCGGGGTGGCACTCGTACTGCAGCATGCGGTTCAGACACTGAGACTCCTGGCTGCACGGGCTCTCGTCTGTGGGCCGGCAGTTACAACGCGGGATCTCCGACAGGTCCGCCACGTGCACCTGCACCTTACCTACGGGCTTATTGGACTGGGGGGAGGGGGGCAGTGCGTTAGACGGGGGGAGTAGGGGATGGTGTGTGTGTTTGTGCACAGGAATGTAAATACAACATGTGAGAGCGTGTGTGCATGACAGTGACTTTATTGCATTTGTGTCAGGGCACGTGTTTATATGTGAGTCTGTCTTATCTTAATGAACTTGTCGGGTGAGAGTTTACCTAAATGAATTTGTAAGGGGGGGGGGGTCTATCTTGATGCATTTTAAGGGGGGGTTTACCTTGATGAACTTATATGGGGGGGGGTTTACCTTGATGAACTTGTAGGGTCAGAGTTTACCTGGATGAATTTTAAGGGGGGGTTTACCTTGATGAACTTATATGGGGGGTTTTACCTTGATGAACTTGTAGGGTCAGAGTTTACCTGGGTGAATTTTAAGGGGGGGTTTACCTTGATGAACTTATATGGGGGGGTTTACCTTGGTGAATTTTAAGGGGGGGTTTACCTTGATGAACTTGTATGGGGGCGGTTTTCTGCACTGGTGACGCTCCTGTTCCAGAGCTTCTTTGCTCTCTCTCTGAGCCTTCAGCTCCTGGAACCTTTTCGCAGCCTCCTCCAGCGCTGCCAAACACAGAGATTTGGTGAAACAGGGTCATGGGTGGCAGCCAGTCAGCCAAGTTAAACGTATCGGCTTCATCTCTTGTCAAGGACAGAAAAATATTCTGCAACTGCTTTTCAGATGAGTGACAACAATGCACATTTTAAATGCATCACCACAATACAGACTAATGTAAATGTAACTGTGTGGATTTTCATTGGTTAGTATGATGGTCACATGGCCCTCCCTGAAAGACCTCACCTTTTTTGAAGGTCTTGTTGATGCCGATTTGTCCGTCGGCGATGTTCCTGTCGCTCTCCACATAGGGGAACACCCGGCCCAGGCTGATCCAGTAATAGTCATGGGAACCGAAGAAGAAGACGGGGAAGTCCCCGATGGCGTGGCTCAGGGGCTGGATACTGAAGGGGACGAGCCGAGGGTTACAGATCTCTGCTGGCCACCACCTGCAGTTACATACGCACACAGACAGGGGGCGACACAGTTACACAGACAGACAGGGGGACACACAGTTACACACACAACTTCGTTCTATACATGCTTTTGTTATCCTGCCAATGAAGCACTGTTATTCATATATGAGCCAGAAAGACTGAGTAATCCCATAGTGCAATGGAACTCAAAGCTGTCAGAGACCAACTCTACAGACTCAGCTGTTCCACCAAAGGCATGAAGAGGAGAAAGCATGTAAAGCATGTGATGCTCAGCAGGTGAGCTGGCTGTGCGGGCGTGTCGCACCTGTAGTTGCCCAGTTTGGCCCAGACGATCTGTTTGTAGCGCGGCTTTTTCCCCGCCCTGCAGTCCCCGCAGAGCCACGCCCCTTCTGGCATCTCCATGTTCAAACATTCCGCATGGAAGGAGGCTGGACAGCCGGCACAGCACAGCAGCTTTCCACCTGTACACAAGTGTGCGCGCACACACACACACAAACACGCGCACACACACACACAAACACACACACACGAACACGCAAACACACACACACAAACACGCAAACACACACACACAAACACGCAAACACACACACACGCACACGCAAACACACACACAAACACACGCAAACACACACACACACACTCGCACACACAAACACCCACACACCCACACACACACAAACACACAAGCAAACACCAACACACAAACACAAACACACACACGAACACGCAAACACACACACGCACGCACATGAACACGCGAAAACACACATGCACGCACATGAACACGCAAACACACACACATGAACACACACACACAAACACACGCACGCACGCACGCAGATATGCACACAGAGAAACAGTAAGGAAAAAGGTGACACCTTACATTAACTGAGATTCATTGAACAAATTCTCCACAGAACATGATGGCCATTTCCTCAACTGGATTTGAATTCATTTCCTGAATGAACTAAACTGTAATTCAACTGAATCAAATCCTGGAAGAAAACAGAAAACAATTGGGCTGTTTAAGACCGGGCTGGACACAGTGCCAGACTCACTCTAAACAGGAGTGACAAGCTGAGACGGGCTGAACAGCTTGTTCTTATGCAAGAAAACAAAAAAACAAACATGTGTCACATAATGTTCTAACGCTCTCATGTACACTGTGTGCCCTAGGGCAGGGCAGGGCGATCGCTGGTGTCTCTGCCGTTACATTCACATTGAGAGCGTGGCACACAGAGTAATTTATCATTCTGTGTCACGACAACACTGAAAACTGCAGGACGAAATCGTAAATCACACTACCGAACCGAAGCACCAGCATGAACGTGACATCCCGGCGCATTCAGGCTGCAAACGGAAGCATTTGCCTTGTTGCCATCACAACCACCCCCCCCCCCCCCACCTCCAGCTGTGCAGCCACTGTTTGTTTTACACTTTCCTGGGTGCCACACATTCACGGAATCTGTAGAGTGGAGTATCTGGAATCGGGCCAGCTTGTTTTAAAAAAGGAAAGAAAAAAAGGGTTGTGACCCCATTTGCTGATGGAAGTTTTTTTACAGTCCTGACATCTAGACAAAACTCACTCATTGTGCAGCCCTAAGCTAGACTTTCTGAATGATTCTATCAGAGGGGAGTGGCTACTCGACTATTTCTATTGTGACATCAGCTTATGGTGTCGGTTGAATTTAAAGCAACTGTCATGGCATTGATGCTTATTTTAACTAAATATCTCTAAAATCTATCCCATCTGAAATAGCTAATGACATACAGAGTGTCACAAGAAATACGAATCATCTGAGTGTTTGAGCCTTTGAAAAGTGCCTGATAAATGTATTATTTCATTCCCTGGGAATTACGAGAGAAATATTTTGAAAAAGAGCTAAAAAAAAAAAAAAAAAAAAAAAAAAACCACACAAAAGAGAAATCTTAAAAAAGTCTGTACAAAAAATAACCCACTCTGTTACCTTTCCCAACATTCTTTTTGGCATCTGCTGAAGAGGAGGGAATCATGGGTAATTTCTCAGCCCGGTTGGACTCGGTCAGAAGGTAGTGGGATTTGTAGGCGTAGGAGCGCAGGATGATGTCAGTGCGGTCCTGCACTAACAGTCCTGTACACAACAAACAGGAAGCAGAGGTCATGAGCTACCCACAATGCCGCGAGACAAAAGAAAAAAACCAAGACATAACCCTATGCAGCATTGAAATGCATTCGAGCTTACTGATTTGACTGATTTTCACTCTTAACTCTCGTACTTCATTACGGGTTGAGAAAAAGGTGTAACAAAAATCTAATTAAAAAAATCATCAAATATGTCAGAATTCACTGTTGTGGTTTTTCAAAATACGCCCACCCAAGTTTATTTTGTAGGTGAAATACATTAAAAGCATTTCGCAGACACTCTTATCCATAGTGACTAACAAGCAAGGAAGTAATGGTGGAAAGGGACTCCTGAACTTCTCCGTTTGGTGACCATGTTTCAGTACTGCAAACTCTCTCTCTGAGTGAACACTCATTCTCTAGCATTTCTGCTTGTGGTGCAGAAGACAAAAATCTGTTTAATTATGAGACAAGATTGCTGGGGGTGGAGAGGAAGGAGCATTAAAAAGGAAGGAGGTTTGTTAAGTTCAAAAGGCTGCAAGCTCCAACCTGCAGAGAATCTTCAAATGAAAACACAAGAGCTTATTACCGAGGGATCAGACATAGGAAGCCTAAATCAGAGACAATGACTGCACCCTCAGTGTTAGGGCGCTAATCTGAGAGAAACAGGAAGAGAGAATTTAGTACATCTCAAGCCTTGATTACTAGCATGTGTAGAGGAGGGCAAATTTTATTTTAGATTAAAGGTTTATTGTAGATTAAAAACAAGCCAGCGAGACAAAATGCTACAACTGCTGGCATGGTCGGGCCCGGCTCACAACAGGTCCCAATAAAGCGGGTTTATATGACAGTAATACAACACTGAGCAGTGTTTACTGGACCGCTATGACAGGGTCCTCAGTCACCTCATTTTATGGTGATACAATGGATGTAGGTTTGTTTTTTAAACAGAGCTGTCAATGGATAGAGCAGTTTTCCGGGTTATGTAGGAGTAGTACTGGTGGCAGTACTCATAGGTCGTAGTCGTAGCAGTGGCTGATAACTCTGGATAAGAGTGTCTGCCAAGCTGTAATGTATTTTGCAGGAACGATATACTGTAATGTGATTTAGCACAACGTAGTGTAGTTTAGGTTAGCGATATTCTGTAATGTGATTTAGCACAACGTAGTGTAGTTTAGGTTAGCGATATTCTGTAATGTGATTTAGCACAACGTAGTGTAGTTTAGGTTAGCGATATTCTGTAATGTGATTTAGCATAACGTACTGTAGTTTAGGTTAGCGATATTCTGTAATGTGATTTAGCACAACGTAGTGTAGTTTAGGTTAGCGATATTCTGTAATGTGATTTAGCATAACGTAGTGTAGTTTAGGTTAGCGATATACTGTAATGTGATTTAGCACAACGTAGTGTAGTTTAGGTTAGCGATATTCTGTAATGTGATTTAGCACAACGTAGTGTAGTTTAGGTTAGCGATATTCTGTAATGTGATTTAGCATAACGTACTGTAGTTTAGGTTAGCGATATACTGTAATGTGATTTAGCATAACGTACTGTAGTTTAGGTTAGCGATATACTGTAATGTGATTTAGCACAATGTACTGTAGTTTAGGTTAGCGATATACTGTAATGTGATTTAGCACAACGTAGTGTAGTTTAGGTTAGCGATATACTGTAATGTGATTTAGCACAACGTAGTGTAGTTTAGGTTAGCGATATTCTGTAATGTGATTTAGCATAACGTAGTGTAGTTTAGGTTAGCGATATTCTGTAATGTGATTTAGCACAACGTAGTGTAGTTTAGGTTAGCGATATTCTGTAATGTGATTTAGCACAACGTACTGTAGTTTAGGTTAGCGATATACTGTAATGTGATTTAGCACAACGTAGTGTAGTTTAGGTTAGCGATATTCTGTAATGTGATTTAGCATAACGTAGTGTAGTTTAGGTTAGCGATATACTGTAATGTGATTTAGCACAACGTAGTGTAGTTTAGGTTAGCGATATTCTGTAATGTGATTTAGCACAACGTAGTGTAGTTTAGGTTAGCGATATACTGTAATGTGATTTAGCATAACGTACTGTAGTTTAGGTTAGCGATATACTGTAATGTGATTTAGCATAACGTACTGTAGTTCAGGTTAGCGATATACTGTAATGTGATTTAGCACAACGTACTGTAGTTTAGGTTAGCGATATACTGTAATGTGATTCAGCATAACGTACTGTAGTTTAGGTTAGCGATATACTGTAATGTGATTTAGCACAACGTACTGTAGTTTAGGTTAGCGATATACTGTAATGTGATTTAGCATAACGTACTGTAGTTTAGGTTAGCGATATTCTGTAATGTGATTTAGCATAACGTACTGTAGTTTAGGTTAGCGATATTCTGTAATGTGATTTAGCATAACGTACTGTAGTTTAGGTTAGCGATATACTGTAATGTGATTTAGCACAACGTACTGTAGTTTAGGTTAGCGATATACTGTAATGTGATTTAGCACAACGTAGTGTAGTTTAGGTTAGCGATATTCTGTAATGTGATTTAGCACAACGTAGTGTAGTTTAGGTTAGCGATATTCTGTAATGTGATTTAGCATAACGTAGTGTAGTTTAGGTTAGCGATATTCTGTAATGTGATTTAGCATAACGTACTGTAGTTTAGGTTAGCGATATTCTGTAATGTGATTTAGCATAACGTACTGTAGTTTAGGTTAGCGTACTGCAGCAGGGCATGCAGCGACCCGCAGCCTCACCTCTGGAGCACTGAAAGCAGCAGCCCACGCTGAGCGGGGCACAGGGCAGGGCGCCCCTCATAGGGGCAGCGTGGCTGCTGCATATGATGATGTGGGGCGTGATCACCATGCTGCCCGCGGCAACGCAGCCATCTCCCACGTGATAGGCCACTGGGCAGCGGATACAGCGCATCATACGCCCTGGGAGGGGAGGTGCCAGGAACGGAGGGAGAGAGAAAGGGAATGCACAAGGAACAGAGAGAGAGGGAGAGAGAGGGAAAGTGCGAGGGACAGAGACAGAGAGATACAGTGAGAGCCATACTGAGACATCATCATTTATAAAGATGAAAGCAGAACATTAAAATGACCTACATGAGTTTCTCAATAAGTGCATGGGATAGAATTTGTGTTGATATCAGACATTACTCTGGATTCTTTATTTGGCTGCCCATTAACTAACAGCTTAGCAATCACGAGTCTACCTGTGGTCCACACAAACAACATTATAGTCACTACCAAAACAAACATGGGGGAACAAAAACAACTGAATGGCCAAGACATTAGTGAAAAAAAGGATCAATGCAATGGAAAACAAAATAGGTGCAACATAATAAAAACACAAATGTTTTTGCCAACCCCCAGCCATATAGAGATCTGAGCGTGTTTCCGCAGGTACCTTTGCAGGCCTTGTGCATGTCCCTCTCCAGCCTGCAGGTGGCGCAGCTGTGCTGGGGGCAGCGGAGGCCACCAGCTTCGGCAGGAACCCCCGTGTGTTTGCGGGCACAGGATTCGTGGTAGAAGCGGCCACACCCCCCCACTGTGCACAGTCTGATGTCTCCATCGTTGGCTTTGCAGGAGAAACAGGCATGGGTGCCTGCGCAAGAAAACCAATTCTGTGTTAGCGTGAGTTTCCCTCACTGTTAGACAGAAGCCACAGGAGGGTGCGGAGGTATCTCACCTGTCTTACATTCCGCACAGGTGAACTTCTCGTCTGCCGATACATCCAGCCCCAAACACGCCGCGTGAAACCGCCTGTTACAGTCCCCTACGCAAGCCAGCAGCGCGTCACCAAACTGCTCACAGATCTGAGTGGAGGATGAAGTGCAGGGCAGTGGTTAGGGAGCGGAACGAGGAGCACGGACGTCACAGTACAGCATCATGGTTATGGGGTTGCAGATTTAATTCCCAGCTGTGGCACTGCTGTGACACCCTTGGGGAAGGTACTGAACTGGTGTTGCTGTGGTTATGACAGTGTGAATGAACTGTATGCACACACAGAACGCGCCTCCCACCTGACAGACTGTGTCTTTTCGGGATGCGCAGCTGCCATCACTGGACAGGTTGGAGTCCACCGACTGCGCATCAGAGCCGTCTGCATCTGCAGCTGCCGGGCTGTCGGAGGACTTCTCAAACTCCACCTGCAGAGGGCGCACAGGAGCACATGAGGAGAGGCGCTCACTGGGTTTCCCTGTACCACCAAGCAAGGAGGAGCAGAGAGAGAAGCAACAGCTCGCTCCTGGCCTCTGGGTCACACACAGAAATGCTCATGAAACCACAGGAGCTTCTGAACATCTCCACTTCATACTGTAATTGTCTTTTCTGAAATAAATGCACCTTTGCAGTCATAGTCACAGTAACAGTTTTACCTGCTGGTCGCTGAGGCCCCTGGAGTCTGAGTCGGACGTGTCTCTGTACTGTGAGCTGACCAGCTCCACATCGGTGGAGGCCCGGCTCCTCTTCTTCAGGGGTTTGCAGGAGTCCGAGATCTCGCTCGCCCCTGGAGAGACGGAGAGAGGGACTCAAACATTCCCCTATAAGTTCCCGCACTGCCGGAAGGTTCCAGGGAACCAAAACAACATGACTGATCACTTCATTTTCACATTTAAACTGAGTTTTGTTCTGCTAAGGCAGAAACCAAAAGACACACAACATGCAGTATACTTAATATACATTAAACTGGAGAAGCTAATCTAAGCTCATCTCTTTTTAACCCTCTTTATGAAGACGCCCTGGTGCCTTTTGGAGTCTGTTAAACCTGAGTTTGGTTGGATGTGCCAAACATTCAGAAAATACCCAGGCGATTGAGTACCACTGAAAAAGTTACTCCATGTGAAACACTTCTGTGAATAACATATTCAACAACAAAAAATGAACCTTTTTGTGATCCTGTCTTTAAGTCTGTCAGTGGAAGTGCTTCTGCCTGCAAAAAATGAACAGTGAGAATATTTAAAAACGTAATTCTAGGTAGAATAATAAATGACATTTTTAACAGATCATTGTGAATGCCGGGCTGTGTTTGCAGAAGGGATATGATGCTCCTTAACTCGCCTGTTCTTTCTTCACCTTCTTCTTTGGCACGGGGTCTGAGGCCTTCTCTGACTCGGAGCGACTCCGTATGGACCGGCGCTGGGGCTTTCTCTCTGCGTGGGTGGGTGGGTGAGAAGCGAAATGTGAGTCTCCTATTCCTGCTCTAACATCATGTTCAAAATGAAGGCTGTATTTGGTCCCAAAGTTTAAAGTCCTGTCACACTGCACTCACACACACTCTCTCACACTGTCACACCTCTACTGCACTCACACACACTCTCACACCTCTACTGCACTCTCACACAGGGGTGTTATTGAATGCTCCTTTTCAGATCTGACTCATGCACCCCTGCCATTACGAATGTTCGTGCAAATTATTAGTGTCATTTCCTCCCCAAAGAAACACCACAAATCAAAAAGCAGCATCTGCTACAGGCTGTTTAGCATAACAAAAGGCGCCCGCAGAAAATTACGCTTCAGCGTCTGAGTCACTCCATTCCACTGTAAGAAAAACACGGCCATAAAAATCACACAAAGGAATCCCGTTCATCTGGAGCAGGAGCAGTCCCTCTCCATGAATCTACTGCAGACACAGGCTGGGTGTATCTGTGTGTGTGCTTATATGTGCAGACACAGGCTGGGTGTATCTGTGTGTGTGCTTTCATGTGCAGACACAGGCTGGGTGTATCTGTGTGTGTGCTTATATGTGCAGACACAGGATGGGTGTATCTGTGTGTGTGCTTATATGTGCAGACACAGGCTGGGTGTATCTGTGTGTGTGCTTATATGTGCAGACACAGGCTGGGTGTATCTGTGTGTGTGCTTATATGTGCAGACACAGGCTGGGTGTATCTGTGTGTGTGCTTATATGTGTTTTGTGCATGGATGCATACGAGTGTGCATGTGTACAAGACAGAATACATCTGTCTGTGTATGTGTGCTGCAATGTGTATACAAGCATGTGTTTTTGGCTAGTTCTATGATTAACATGTATGTATTCAGGGGTGTGTATGTGAGAGAATATGTATGTGAGTATTTGTTTGTGAAAGTGTGTTTGTGTGTGTGTTCGCAAATATCTCTAGTACCTGATGGGTGCTCATTTGCCATGTGCTGTGCCACACCCTGTTCACCCCTCCGCCCTGCAGGTGGTACAGTCCGCTCCTGCTTCTCCTGATCCTTCACTCCTGCCTCGACTTTTCCACTGCAGCTCTGTGGGGGGGGGTCAGAAAGATCAGCTCATCATGGGCAGTAACACCCCTCCAGCAGAATAGGGGAATGTCTGCATGTGAGGGACCACCCACCCTGGGGGAGCAGCGGGATGGCTCGGCCTGTTTGCTGCCCGCCTCAGGGCTCCGAGGCCTGGCCTCCGACGGAGCTTTCTCCCGGTACAGGGTCCAGTCGCACTTGGTGATCTCCACGTTCAGCCTCTTCATGGTGATGGAGAGTGGAAGGAGCTTGCGGGCCGCCGCTGTCTTCCAGGCGGGTTTGGGAGATGGTGGGCGGGGCTCGGGGCTGGGGTCAGTAGACAGGGGGGCGGGGGAAGAGGGCTTTGCCTCCTCATCCTCCTCCTTTTCCTCCTAAATAGTAATCACAATAATACGACTAATACAAACACAATCACTACCACAACCACTACTAACATTAATAAAAATAAGGATTCATTTTAAAACAATCATAGAAGCAGTAATTATAACAACAATAAGCGATGGAGTTGCTAGTCACGAGCACCTTGTAGAATTCACCAGTCATTCCATACCTCCTCCTCTTCCTCACTGGCCTGCTGTTGCTCCGCCCCTGTGCCACCACTCAAGCTGCACTGCCGTTTGGGTTGCTGTCGACGGGGGGGTGTTTCCGCGCTCCCCCTGCTGCTCCAGGACCCCCGTGACCGCCGTGCCTTCCTCTCCGGCCGCGTGGCCTTCCGGTCAGAGGGGTTCCGGGGGGGCGAGGCTCCGTCCTCCGGGTCCACGTAGATAAAGGTGTAGCTCTCAATGCGCCCCTCACGCGTCATCAGGTGGGCGTCCTCCGCGTGGCCGACGCCCACTTCCCACTGAGCGCGCTCACGCTGGGGGATGGGCCTCAGGAGCTGCAAGAGATGATGTACTGTGTTACAGACAGAGCTGGCAGAGACGTTACACCGTGTTACAGTTCAAACAGGTACTACATTTACATAACAGATACTGTCACACTGCAGCACATTACAGACAAATATTTTAAAATATGATGGAAAAGTTAGCTGTCCTTAATAATAGTGCTAAATCAAGCAGCCGAAAGTTATTTATCTTATAATACATCAAACACCACACATACAAGTGTACACACACACACACACACACACACACACACACACAGTACCTTCTGTCTCTCCACAGGGTTGGTGGTCTTGCGCAGGGTCTCTGCCTGCAGCAGCTCAAACTGATCCCGGCCCTCATACTCCACCACCCTCTTCTCATGCACCCACGCCCTCTCCGCCACGCTCCCGAAAAACTGCACATGGTACTCCCGGTGCCCTGGGGGGGAGACGGGGATGAGAGGCGGCTTTTAGCTGGGACGAAGGGGGACGAGGAGGGTCCATCTGAGACCCGGCACCATTTTAAACCCTGCCTCCTGCATTCTCCTTTAACATTTTAACCATTTCATCTCTTATCCCTCTCCTTTTAATACCGAACTCACCTCTATTTTTATTTATATTACCACAGTGTACATCAATAAAAATTTTAATTACTTCTAATCAAGCTATACTAAATTAATAAATAAAAATTTAACCAACCATACAGAGCACTCCTAGCAAGCAGAGGGAGACCCACCCCACCCCACCCCACCCCGCAGCCCACACAGAGGAGAAACAGAATGCGGGCAGGTGATTAGCATGCACTGCCAGCTTGTAATGTAAGCTGGGGTGAGGTAACAGGGCCCTAACTGGTGTGTTTAACAGGAGGGGTGCTGTAATTTGGGGGAGCGGGCGGTACCTCTGGTGTTTATGCGGGTGTGGACGTTGGCCTGGGGGTCGCAGGACACCATGCAGGGCCACCAGGGGTATGTGCCCACCTTGGCCCAGACCAGGTCCCCCACCAGCCGCTGCAGACGGTACCCCAGAGACGACACAGGCGAGGAGCAGGGCCTATCAATCTGCACCCAAAAACACCCAATTTACACTCACACACAAACACACACACACACACACACACATTGCATTTATAAAATTACACACACACACACACACACACACACATAACATTTACGAAATTACAAACACACATTACATATGCAAACTTACACACACACACACACATTTTACAAACAAACACAGCCATGGCATACACACAAATATTCGCACATTATATACACACAAACACATACACTGACATACACATAGCATACACTCAACAATGAGGACAGCAGCGGAACAGCCACACACTGCCCTCCCCATTGTGTGAGGAGGGGTAGTACCAGGAAAAGCTGACTCTGAGCACCCCCCACCCCCACATCCCGCAGCCTCCACCCCGAAACCGGCTCACTACATCAGTGCATTCCATTTGGCCTGAATGATCAAAAGCAGACTGCCACAGCTCATTGCGTATTTATAGCTTTTGATTGGATTTTCGGGGGTTGGGGGGCTGTTTTGATGTTGTGTCGAGCCACTATGTGCCTACATTAATGAACAACAAACTCTTTCAGCTTCCCACTGCTCTGCTTTGAGGAGAGAGAGAGAGAGAGAGAGAGAGAAGGGCAAAGAGGAGGAGAGCGAACAGAGGGGGAAGAAACTGAAAGGAGGAGGAGAGTGATATAGAGACAGAGAAATAATGAAGAACAGGGGGAAGAAAAAGAGGGCGTGTGGTATAGAGATGAGACACAAACTGAGACGGGGGAGGTGACAGTGATATCAGAGAGAGGGGGGGGGGAGAGAGAGAGGGGGAGGGAGAAGAGAGAGAGGGAGAGGTGCAGTTCACTCACACTGTGTTCCTCCGCTCTTTTTTCGGGCTCCTAAGCAGCCCCTGCTGGTCCCTGGGCCTTCACTGTGCTTCTCCTGAGGCGCCAGTCTGGCGGTGAGCTCAGTGGCGCCCTCCTGTGGCAGCCTCTGGTCCTGCGCCTGTTCGGCGCTCAGTCCGGGCCGTTTGCTGTCAGCGGCACTCTTTTTTCCTCTTCTCTTTCTTCCGCTCGTGCCTCAGGCGAGACGCCTCGCTGGCCTGGAACTCCTGCAGCACAAAGGCCATGCGTTCACTTCTTTTTGATCCTCCCCCTTTACCCACCCTGAGCCGAAACTTCCAGCCCTCGCAGCAACCTTCTCCCGCCCCTCGGATCACTCCCGGCTCCTGAACTCTTACCAAACTGCACATTTATCACCAGATACACACTGCTTATGCCATCAGAGGAACACAAACTCAGCATATTCTCAGATCACACTTGCAGGTGCGCAGCTGGTCAGTAGAGGCCGCTAGCGAATTTTATGAGGTTAACCCCCATTCATTCTCCAGCAGGAGCCAACTGTTGCCTTGTCAAAGCAGACCTCCAGCGACAGCCACCTGGTGGCTCTTGTTTATTTTACGATAATCTTTCACATTTCCCATTTAAAATTGTCCAATTAGAAATAATTAACTGCTCAAAACACTTCAGGCACAGCACGTAAGGTGGGAAAAACACCAGCACACACAACAGTATACCAAGACCAGGAAAGCCAGTTACCCTCCTACAGGACAGTGTCCCCATCGTTTGCGGATGACTCCCGTTCCCTACCTGCAGCAGGTCCCCGCACAGCGAAGACTCGAACAGCTCTCGGCCGTTGTGGTACGTCTTGATGATCTTGAGCTTGATTTCGGGAGAGCTGGTCTTCTTCGGGTTCAGGGGAGGAGAGGAGATGACGGCAGGGGGCGGGGCTAAAGTGGAGTGGGGAAGGGGTGGGGGAGGAGGGGAAGAGCAGGGGGGGTGGAGGAGAGGGCAGCACCGAGCCGGCGGCGGGGGCAGATGGTGAGGAAGGAGGGGGAGGGGCTCAGGTGCTGGAGGTGCTGGAGGTGGTGACTGTGATGGTGGAGAAGGTGGGGGTGCTGGTTTAGGGGTGGGGGCGAGGTTGGCGAGGGGGGTTTTTCCTGCACCATCGGGGGCCCCTCAGCACTGTCGTTGGCCCCTCCCCCCCCATCGGGAGACAGTGGTCTCCTCCATACCCACGGATGGCGCCGTAACCATTGGCCGAGCCGTTGGGGAACTGTGAATACATGGCGTATTTGGCCTGGGGCTCATACAGGCTTGCAGCCGGGGGGTAACCGTTGGTAACCACGGACAGGTCCTCCGGCGGGTAGGAAAATCCGGACTCCAAGGCCGACTCGTAGGCGGAGGGGCCTCCCTCCTGCCCCCCCTGGCTGCCTGCGTGGTACACTCCATCCTGCCGGACGTTGGCTGAATCAATGAGCTGGGGCGGTTGCTGAATTGTGTTTCCCATGATCCCTTGCATGAAAGAGAAGGAGAAATCCATTGTTCTGCTCCGGCATCCTTTAAGATTCCCTTTCTCTTACAGGGCCTAGGAAGAGAAAGAGGAAACAAAACAGGTACACTTTTGAACTTGACAAAAAAAGGTTAAATCCCTTCATACAGAATTACAGAAAACTGAATTTCCAACGTTGTTAAAGAACACAAACTTGCATCTCCGTTTTTCAGCTTGCATCATTACTTGTGTACTGAGTTGCATAGCGCTGTGAATAGTAGTTTATCCAGAACAACACGTGACTAGAAGTTATCTGATGTAACGTAATGTAATAAAACAGTTGTTCTCATTTCCTGAACAACTGTCTTTTTTTAGAAACGAGGTGGTTTTGGGGTCCTGACAACAACTCTTCCCCTAATAACAGCGAGGTAGACTGTTACACTTCTCCAAAGTGTAAATCGACAAGTTGCAGACTCGTAGTCAAGATGTATTTCTGCCCTTCAGCTGTTGGATAGGTTATTTACAGTTATCCATGTTGCCACATTCAATATTATTTAGCAGTATAATCAGGTAATATGCAAGAAATACTGCTATATTGTGTAAGAAATTTTTATATTGTTTTGCAAGTCGCTTGAGATAAACATACCTGATAAGGACGTGTGTGATATAACTCACATTCCGCTGTGAGGAACAGAATGTTTAGGGTCTGTGAGCACAGGCAGTGTTGTACAGATTATACATGCAGCAGACATCACAGGAGTGATCCATGATTTCATTGTTTTTATTCATTTTATTTATATTTTGTGGATGGAGAAGGAAAGGTTGTCCATCTCGTTTTTGTTATGCAACCTGCAGAATAACAAAAGTTTTTTGTCGAAGCGTAGCCTGGGATACTGACCTCCTGCATATGAATAAGACCTCAGTGTGTCAGTAACACCACTGCCCTAAGAGACCCTCCCAGGCCCAAGGCTCTCAACCCCCAAACCGTGAGAAAGACCCCAGGGCCGTGCACACCACACAGCGCCACTCACTGATCTGAGATCAGCACTGTGGTGAAACCTCAGCAACATGCGAGAAAGACCCCTGGGCTGTGCACACCACACAGCGCCACTCACTGATCTGAGATCAGCACTGTGGTGAAACCTCAGCAACATGCGAGAAAGACCCCTGGGCCGTGCACACCACACAGCGCCACTCACTGATCTGAGATCAGCACTGTGGTGAAACCTCAGCAACATACAGGAGAATATTCATCTGATGCATGAAAGGACTTGGTGGGAGGAAAAGCACTCGAAGCACAAAGATGTCCATCTGCACTTGGAATTACAGGGATTTGCGCTTTGCCATTTAATTTTACCATACAACACACTAAACGCCTGCACAATCTTGTGTTGTACAGCAGACATGGATGCTGTACAAATCAAACACCTGGGAATAAGAAAAAGGCTAAAGCTCGGCATGCAAAGTGTGGTATTACTGAAGCTGATCTGTGTGCCACTGCTCGGCTGTATTTATTACTGGCTGTGAATGTAGCTGATCTCTGTACCACTGTTCGGCTGTATTTATTACTGGCTGTGAATGAAGCTGATCTCTGTGCCACTGCTCGGCTGTATTTATTACTGGCTGTGAATGTAGCTGATCTCTGTACCACTGTTAGGCTGTATTTATTACTGAATATGAATGAAGCTGATCTCTGTGCCACTGTTCGGCTGTATTTATTACTGAATATGAATGAAGCTGATCTCTGTGCCACTGTTCGGCTGTATTTATTACTGAATATGAATGAAGCTGATCTCTGTGCCACTGTTCGGCTGTATTTATTACTGAATATGAATGAAGCTGATCTCTATGCCACTGTTCGGCTGTATTTATTACTGAATATGAATGAAGCTGATCTCTGTGCCACTGTTCGGCTGTATTTATTACTGAATATGAATGAAGCTGATCTCTGTGCCACTGTTCGGCTGTATTTATTACCGGCTGTGAATGAAGCTGATCTCTGTGCCACTGTTAGGCTGTATTTATTACCGGCTGTGAATGAAGCTGATCTCTGTGCCACTGTTCGGCTGTATTTATTACTGGCTGTGAATGTAGCTGATCTCTGTGCCACTGTTCGGCTGTATTTAATACCGACTGTGAATGAAGCTGATCTCTGTACCACTGTTAGGCTGTATTTATTACTGAATATGAATGAAGCTGATCTCTGTGCCACTGTTCGGCTGTATTTATTACTGAATATGAATGAAGCTGATCTCTGTGCCACTGTTCGGCTGTATTTATTACTGAATATGAATGAAGCTGATCTCTGTGCCACTGTTCGGCTGTATTTATTACTGAATATGAATGAAGCTGATCTCTGTGCCACTGTTCGGCTGCATTTATTACTGGCTGTGAATGAAGCTGATCTGTGTGCCACTGTTCGGCTGCATTGATTACTGGCTGTGAATGAAGCTGATCTCTGTACCACTGTTAGGCTGTATTTATTACTGAATATGAATGAAGCTGATCTGTGTGCCACTGTTCGGCTGTATTTATTACTGGCTGTGAATGTAGCTGATCTCTGTACCACTGTTAGGCTCCATTTATTACTGGCTGTGAATGAAGCTGATCTCTGTACTTCTGTTCGGCTGTATTTTTGACCGTCTGTGAATGAAGCTGATCTCTGTACCACTGTTCGGCTGTATTTATTACTGAATATGAATGAAGCTGATCTCTGTGCCACTGTTCGGCTGTATTTATTACTGAATATGAATGAAGCTGATCTCTGTGCCACTGTTCGGCTGTATTTATTACTGAATATGAATGAAGCTGATCTCTGTGCCACTGTTCGGCTGTATTTATTACTGAATATGAATGAAGCTGATCTCTGTGCCACTGTTCGGCTGCATTTATTACTGGCTGTGAATGAAGCTGATCTCTGTGCCACTGTTCGGCTGTATTTATTACCGGCTGTGAATGAAGCTGATCTCTGTGCCACTGTTCGGCTGTATTTATTACTGGCTGTGAATGAAGCTGATCTCTGTGCCACTGCTCGGCTGTATTTATTACCGGCTGTGAATGAAGCTGATCTCTGTGCCACTGTTCGGCTGTATTTATTACTGGCTGTGAATGTAGCTGATCTCTGTACCACTGTTAGGCTCCATTTATTACTGGCTGTGAATGAAGCTGATCTCTGTACTTCTGTTCGGCTGTATTTTTGACCGTCTGTGAATGAAGCTGATCTCTGTACCACTGTTCGGCTGTATTTATTACTGAATATGAATGAAGCTGATCTCTGTGCCACTGTTCGGCTGTATTTATTACTGGCTGTGAATGAAGCTGATCTCTGTGCCACTGTTCGGCTGTATTTATTACTGGCTGTGAATGAAGCTGATCTCTGTGCCACTGTTCGGCTGTATTTATTACTGGCTGTGAATGAAGCTGATCTCTGTGCCACTGTTCGGCTGTATTTATTACCGGCTGTGAATGAAGATGATCTCTGTGCCACTGTTCGGCTGCATTGATTACTGGCTGTGAATGAAGCTGATCTCTGTGCCACTGTTCGGCTGTATTTATTACTGGCTGTGAATAAAGCTGATCTCTGCGCCACTTTTCGGCTGCAGTTATCAGCAGCTGTGGATGGAGCGAAGCTCTGTGTCACACAGGGAGGTCTGCCACATGCAGCTCTGCTCTACAGACAGCCTGAGGACTTGTGATTACCAATCTCTCTGCACCTTCCCGCGACACACGAAAGAGGAATCGGGTGTGACGCTTGCTTCAGATTAAACAGAGGAAAACACTCTGCAATAAAAGCAATTTAATATTTCTTATGCATAAGCACATAGAGGAGGAAAGAAACCCAGCATTCCCTTATCTGAAGAAAAAAGAACAGATCAAAGCATGTGTCAGTTAAAATCCCTGACAAAGGCTTTTATATTTAGCACTGAGCTAATTGTTTTAGCTCTGTCTTACTGTGGCCATCTGCATATCACTGCAAAAAAATAACATCACTCCAAACACCACACACAGGCAGTGTCAGTTGTGCATATGGTTTCCATGGCAAATGTATCAGGTGAGCAACATTTCTGCCAGAATTTTTTAAGTTGCCGCTGATTCAGAGAGACACATCCTAGCAACAGATTCCATGAAATTGAAATTCACACCTTGAAGAAGACAGAAAAAAAGAAAAACCAGGTCTATAATTTTAAAATGCATGGAGTTATAAATTTCCAGGCAAATTAAAAAAATGCTTTTACAGCAGATAAGTAACATATGTATGAAAAACATTTTATCCTGACAATCTGCACTCAAGCCTCTTGCCTATTCCTGATATGACACACAGCTAACATATAACACCATCTATCATTACTTGCACTTGAGATATGGAAATGAACTTCACAGCTGCAGTGAAATGAAACTGACCGACTGATGGAGGGAGAACTGTGCTGCCAGCAGAAACATACTATGAGAATACAGCAGAACTGTTTGAGCGGCGGTTTTCAACATGCCAGGAAACTGCTCAGATAAGTTAGTGATAGCACATGTTCCAGGGTCTGTGGTAGGGTAACTACAACTGTCACCAATATCTAGGCATCTACATCAAAATAAGAACATGTAAAAGCCAGGTGCAAAACAATGCAGTTACAAAAGAGTTACAGTGACTATCACTGAAAGTTTCAACATTTAAATGTCCAATTTAACTTGAAAATGAAAAACAAACTAAAAACAAAATTACATAAATGGATATGGACATGCTAGGTTTTCTGTGTATCCCACGTCATGATATTTTTGCATTAAAAACTAAAAACAGGTAGCCCACCATCTCGCTCTCTGGTTCGACATGTTTATTTTCATTTTGGAAATTCGAATATTGGTGAGAACTGATATGCTATGGTCCTTAAAACCATCTTTCATTTTTAGTGAAAACTAAATGTAGCAACAGTAAGGATCCGCTCCACGTTTAATTAGAGCGATACGCTGATTATGACAGCACTGACAGAAGGTGCGCTACCCTGTGGGGTCTATTGTTGGACACCCGGTCAGTCAGTGCCCGCATATCTAAACAGGGAAGCACCAAAAGGAAAATCACAAAAGCTTACTTTATCGTGAACCCCTGTTTCACATTCTTGTTCATATTCAAATAGGCTGCAGCACAAGCTAGATGAGTGAGCTCCAGTTCGTGTGGTAAACAATTCCTCTGCCGACAAACGGTGCAATAATGACACAGGAACACAATGCGTCTTACGAATGTCACACCGTGATCATTGTATCAGTTTTATTCAAGAACAAAAAAGACCCTGACAGTACGATGTGAAGTAAATCCAGCAAGCTTTACATCTTAACGTAGATACGATCACGTCGGTTTAACAGTGTTAAAACGAGCAGAAGTCATTTCACCCTGGTATACGTCAAAATCATATACCTATTTGCTACATATTTAACCGTGACATTTTGCTTTTAAGGGGTTATTGAGTATAATGTCTAGTGTTACTACCATACAGATATACAGATGCAATAAATGACTGAAGCATGGCACAATATTTAAATTATTGTCAAGATCGACGTGCGTTTAAACGCCTAGCCATCAGCTGACTAGCAAGCTAGCTATCTAGCTAAATGGCTAGCTAATTAGCATTGTTCGGAGTGAGTATACGCACTGAGGTGGCGTTGGTCATGAACAGAAATAAGCATAACGGTTCCACACTCCAGGTAACAACGTTAAAACATAGCTGCCATTTTCATTTGTGCAAGGAAATGCGCAAATAATGCATGGCTACAACAGGAGAAATCAAAAAGCGGCGAGCGACCAATATGGCTGCCATTGCCCCTTTAAATCAAATTGGCCAGTTTACACCTCCATCACTCGTTACATTGAAGAATAAGGGGAAAATAAAACCTGTCGCTTAAAATTGGCAAGCTTGATTGCAGCGCAATGTAACAACAATGGCAATCAGCAACCAGATATACACAATAAGTAAAGATAATAAAATATACCAGTACCTTCAGCGTGTTCCATTCTAAAAACAATACACCCAATATCTGAGCTTCCTGGTGCAATATATTAAAAAACAGCTACAACAAAAGCCTGGAGAATTCCTAAGTACAGCCCTCTTCGCTTGGTAACTCTGTGTCAAATTAGGGACACTATTCAGTCAGTTTTCAGTTCCCATGGCTGGTTTAGTGGCTGTAGATTTGAGAGAGGGCCTCGTATTTTGCGGGATGTTGGAGCGGACTTGGGATAAATCTGGCTGCTATATATTACAGCACAGCTGTGTCCCTCTCTCCCTCTAGCTGTAACAAAAGCGCCCTGCTTCGGGCCCTGTCTCACTCAGCGCCAAAAGAACATGCTCCCGATTGGACGGAATGTCATGACAAACGAAGAGCACATCGGGAATCGTAGTTTATTTTTATTAACTAGCGCGTTATAAAATAGCCACATTTTGCTGTCATTAAATCGGCTCCCATTGAGGTCCAAACACAATTAGAATTTCAAACAAGGTGAAATTAGTAAAAAAAAAAATGTGGGTCAGTTAAACCGTCAAACTGGACTTTCTTGAAAGGTCAGGGAATTAAATCACAGTGGACAAATGCTTGGAAAAACCTGGCTTCCTCTCTGACGAGCACATTACTATGACATTACTATGTCATTATTATGTCATTATTATGTCATTGAGCAGCTGGGCAAGAGAAACAACTTCAGACATGTATGCATTTATTATTATATTTTAGAAAGTTCACGATACTATAATCATAGGATTTATCACCAGAAAACTGACAGAATGACCATTTGTGGTGGGAATGAGCTTCGTATTTAAGACACAAGGATAATTAAGAATAATTAATGCACTATTAATTTCACTGGCAGGTTAGCACCATCTGCCTATTATGAGGTCATATTAGGGTCATATAATGAAATTAGATTAGGTTGTTTTTTGTATTGTGTGGCATACAGAGGGCATATGCCATACAATACAGAAAACAACCCTTTCTAGCCAATTGAATTCATTGTTTAGTAAAACTGTTTGTGTTTTCCTCAGGTATTCCTTATATTCAAACTATTCATAAAAATTTTGCACTGAATTCCAAATATGAGCTCATTATAGGCAGTCAGTGCTAACCTGCCAGTGAAATTAATGTTGCATTAATTATTCTTGTGTCTTAAATAGGAAGCTCATTCCCACCACAAATTGTCAGTTTTATAGTTATCAAGTTGTGTGCCTCACAGATGAAATTTCTGGAGGTATTATCAATGGAAGGAACAAGATGACATGTCTGGCACTGGGACTTTTCCCTGTGTTGGAAATGATCAGCCGCTTTCACATCTGCCAAAGAATAAAAGACAGTAGAATTGATATGATAATGGTAGAACTCTAAAGGCAGTACACTGTAAATACCCAACAGTGTGAATGGAAATATCTGCAACCAACTGTGTACCCTGGAAGAAACATAAAGCAAAATTCCTGGTATGACCAAGTTTCAATTGAAAGTTTCAACACTAAAAAGGATGGAGGGCACAAAACTGAAGATTCAATCTATGAGAAGTTTTGATTTTATATCCATAGTGCATTATGAATTGATATCTTTAATGCCAATGTGGTACACAGCAATCAAACCAGCACATGTCCAAAGTTTAAATTAGAATAATGCATGTATAATTAAAATGTAAATGAGCACTAGCCACCTTGACCCAGGGGTGTTTTCTACTCAGGCTATTCACAATTCAGGATTATTTTATTTTTCAACAGTAAGTGTCATATTTGTGATTTGAACATTTAAACTTAATTATATATTTTTGAGTAATAATTATTGTGCCACAAACTATACATACATAGCTGCACACCTTCAGAAACAAGAAATATCAATTTTATTTCCAAGGCATGACAACTCAGCGGTCAGTTGGCTGAAATACAATCAATAAACGCAGATGACATGACAGTATTTTAAGAAACACCAACACTTTCGAGAACACATGAGTGTCAAGTTAAATACACTTAATGACATAAAAATGAGGTAACAACACAAATGCACTGATCTGACACGCTTAATAACTGTTTAGTTCATTTAATCAGTGAGTAATACCCCTTTTTAGGTATTCTAGGGAAGTTCCAACACGACAGATATGGCGATTGGTTTGCCTTGGACTTGCGTCACTATTGCGTAAGTATCTTTGAGAGCAGCCATTGGTGTTCAGTGCTGTCTCTCAAGGAATTTTAGGGGCGTTGTCCCTTCTCTGTGACTAGCGTGTCAGCCGCGCTCAAGTTTGTGTGGCTGGAGACGACAACCTTCAGCTGGCTGTACAGGACACTAGTGTGCTCACGGCTTGGTCGGAAAAGGATAATAAACAGAAAAACATTGTAAATAGTCGCATATTTCAACATCGAAGCCGTTCCAACTACTACTGTTCTCATGGCTGACTGAACGTTTTGAATGGATTACAATTTTTTCGACGGAAGCAGACCCGAATTGCCACTGACAGCGCTGTGTGCGCATCCGACGAAGAAATTTGACTCCGAGCTCCGGGAGGCGTTTTCGCAAAACCGAGCTCCATCTTTCCAGCAGTCATCCAGTCCGTCAGCCGAGTCGAATGGTCGCCGTGTGACTGGAAATTTTTTGGGACACGGAAATTTCCAAGGTAGCCAGTGATGTATTTTCAGAGCAGGCGAGGTTTAATCTCTAACAACACTGGATGCTGGATTGGGTAACAGCGATAGCTAATGCTGCTATTGAATAGCATCGAGTTGGATATATCATAAACTGGAGTTACATTGTAAGCGATCCCAGTAGCTAGCCGGCTAATGAATAAGCTACTCGACAGGCAGTTTGTTTTTGTGTATGTGACGTTAAGGCAGCTAACTATAAGATTGATAACGATAACTGACTTTGCTAGTATCAAGCCAAACTGAAATGCCTGAATACATTGAATACACATACCAGCGTGTATTGTCATGATATAAGATGGACACGTGAGAGTAGGTAGCAGCGCTAGCCTCAAACTGGTTACGCAACAAGTGCAGTGGCATTTGGATTTCGGAAAACGCTTTCCTTGTTACATGTTTCGTAGTTTTTCAGATGTTGGGCGCTAAGGCAGTGTAAATGTGAAAGTAAGTGCGGACTATGAGGGCGACATTGGGCTGTTCGCCATTGTTGCCCGCTGGCTGCACTGCACTGCACTGTGCTGTACTGAGCTGAGCTGAGCTGGCTGTGGCCTAAGCTTGGACACGTGAGTTTAGAGTGCGTGCAATATTATGTTTCACCACTGCGTCCTTTTCACTCATTTATTTTGGGAATATTCCTCGCTAAAAATAAATGCAATCGCATTTCTTTGAGAGGTATTGTAGATGTAACAGGGGTGTTTATGCGTTTCAATTAAGCATAGGTTATGATAATGATTCTCAGAAAAGGACATTTGGACTGAATTATTTTTTACGATTTCACTTGCAGAAGGAAGGCACACACCATGGCAGTGTTCAGCTCACAGGTGCTGTTTGCCGTGGCGAGATCAAGGTAAGCTTTCGATCTGAAACTTTAAGGTATTTGAAAGGACTGAGGAAAGTCATGCAGTTAAACCATTAGAACAACCATTTTTGTCACTGGCATAAAGAGTATGGCTGTGTGACTTTTTTTTTTTTTTTTTGCAAAGCTTAGCTGATAGTGTCCGCCTCGCAATGTTATGTAACTCGGTCTAGTACATTGTATAATGTACCGGAAAAATGCCTACAACAGCAATGTTTCGTGGAATATAATAGATGAATACTGTATACATAGCCGGAGTGTATAATTTAATTACGTAACATTACTGAATTGTGTCCAAAATTAAATAGCTATTCAAGTGTGGCATTTTTTTTGTAAATGTATATTTTCAGCATTAAATGCTCTCGGTTCTCTTATTATTCCTGGAGTGCAGACACGTTGCTGAGCATACTACCTCGCTGTCACAGTTGCATTTTGACTTTCCTGAAGTGGAAAAAAATGTAATCAAGTTAACAACACTTGATTTGCATGAATCATTAAATGTGTGAACTTCTGCGGTTTGTATCCGCAACGTGCACAGAGGGCATTTACAGTTTTTGTTTTTTTTAGGGGCTCCTACTTGCTGTCCAAGAGGCAAACCTGTGCCTCCCTCCCACATGCGGCCTGTATTCGCTACCATCTGGAGCTCCCCAGGCGGACTGCCGTTACTGTGAGGGCGCTCCGGTCGACACACCCACACTGCGCACTGGTCTGCATCAGACACTCCAGCTGCGTCCAGGCCCGGTCTTTGCACAGTTCCGGCCGCTGGCTCCAGGAGGTTAAGGAGAAGGAGAAGGAGAAGGCCGTGGAGGATGACTCGTCGGAGAAGCAGCCGGCCTCTGCTGCAGAGTCTGCCCCTCCCCCGGCGCAGGGTCCAGCCCCACCCCCGGCCTCGGCAGCTCCGGGACCGCCTGCTGCCGCTAAGGCCATGGAGAAAGCAGTGCTACGGAAGTCCCTGAGTCAGAGGGTGGTGGAGGAGCTCAAACACTACTACCATGGCTTCCGGCTGCTGGGTATCGATACGAACATCGCTGGGAGGATGGTGTGGAGACTTCTCCACGGGCAGCAGCTCACCAGGAGGGAGAGAAGAAGGGTACGGGCTCAAATAACCCAGATGTCCCCCAACATTGTACAAACAAATGCGGAATAAGATAACTGGGAACGCCAAAAAATTACATTACTGATGACTTCACTATGAGCATTGATGTTCTTTGAGAAGTGGTTGCATTAACCGTGCCCATGCTACAAAACCAGCTGCCTGAGACAACAGCAGCGTGTGGTTTGAGTGATGCTGAAGCCAGGCATTTAAATTAAAATCTAACAGGACTACAAAAATGGAGGGTTGGAGAGGTCTTTGGTCAGACCTCTGTGTAGATCAGCATGGTGGGATACAGGGGTGGGGAACCCTGTTTCTGGAGGGAACCATATTGATTTCTGGATTTCATGCCAGCTTCGATTTCCACCAGTTACCCTGGATCAGTGATCTGATTAGCTGTGTATACTCACACTCCAGTACACTGGCTCAGAACACAGTAATGCGCTTAATGTATCAACTTAAGAACATTAAGATTTCAACATGTCAACGTTTGAGGTGTTTGGTATGGCTCTGTTGCAAATGTTTTGACCTGGTTGGTACACGGATCTGTTTGTTTGCTGTTTGTTTTCATTCTGACCAGTTACCACTGCCGTGATTAAATAGGTTACATGTTCAGTACAAACCTGTTGCTTTGTGTTAAAGCATAGAACCGAAGTGTCAGTTGATCTTTTGGAAATGCAAATTAACTGCAAATCAGACTAAGGTAGCAGATGATGGAGCCAATTATTATTACCCCCCCCCCCCCCACCCATGGCTCTCAGCATGTACCCCGCCCCCCCCACCCATGGCTCTCAGCATGTACCCCCCCCCCCCCCCCCCCCACCCATGGCTCTCAGCATGTACCCCCCCCCCCCCCCCACCCATGGCTCTCAGCATGTACCCCCCCCCCCCCCACCCATGGCTCTCAGCATGTACCCCCCCCCCCCCCCACCCATGGCTCTCAGCATGTCCCCCCCCCCCCCACCATGGCTCTCAGCATGTACCCCCCCCCCCCCCCACCCATGGCTCTCAGCATGTACCCCCCCCCCCCCACCCATGGCTCTCAGCATGTACCCCCCCCCCCCCCACCCATGGCTCTCAGCATGTACCCCCCCCCCCCCACCCCCCCCCCCACCCATGGCTCTCAGCATGTACACCCCCCCCCCCCACCCATGGCTCTCAGCATGTACCCCCCCCCCCCCCCACCCATGGCTCTCAGCATGTACCCCCCCCCCCCCCACCCATGGCTCTCAGCATGTACCCCCCCCCCCCACCCATGGCTCTCAGCATGTACCCGCCCCCCCCCCCCCTCCATGGCTCTCAGTATTTTTATGGATAAGATCGTGGTCTACAGCTGGAACTAACTGGTCCTGTGCACAGATTTTCACTGTGGTTTAATCTACATTGCAAGCACTATTGGTGTGCACAGCTGGATAACTGAGCCGGGGTAATTGGTGGAAACAGAAGGTCCTGGAGCAGACAACCCCTCCAGATACAGGGTTTCCCAGCCCCTGCTGGTCAACCCCACCATATTGATTCCTCCATTGATTTATTCCCCCCCAGCCCCCACCCATCTCTGTAGCATAACTGCCTGACATCAGCATAGCTTATGTCTGACCCAGTGCTGCTGACCCAGGTCTTTGGGTTTCTGTCTCACACACAGTTTCTGAAACCGTTTTCAAATGACATTTTTAAATGTTCATGTTAATCTTACGTTCATCACTGCCTTGGACAACGTTGTAAGATCGTTGGCCTCGTGTCATCACTGCCACAGTTTCTTTATTTCGCATCGCTTTAAAAGTTTGTCTCACAGCAGTAACCAGGTTGTACTGAAGTAGCCCTCTGATTGCGCACAGCAGATATTCCGCAATGCATTGACCGTTTGCAGGGCAGCGAGCAGATTGCTACTAATAAGACACTTTTTGGGTTTTCAGTGGGAGATGTCCTTGTCTAGGGTGATATGTTTTTCCTAACTGCAACATTGTCTTTATCTTGCGCATGCAAAGTCAGTGAGGTTAAAGTCTGATGTGCGCCGAGGCGATTCGCATTACGGAGCTTCCTCAAGGGTCCAGCGTCCAGTTCAGACCCAGAGAGCACGTGAGGCGAGTTAACTGTGCAGTCAACAATAATCAGTCAGCTGACCCCTGGGAGCTCTGCCTCTCCAGGGTCGACAGTAGGGCAGGGGCCCTCAATTCCAGACATGGAGAGTTGCAGTGCATTCTGGGTCTTGTAGTTCCTCAGCACTTACATATGGTCATTCAGCACAATTGATAACACAGTTGAACTCACCTCACCTGGTGTGTTGACTCTTAAGTTGGATGCTGAATTTACATAGAAAACAGAATCCAGTGCACACAGGACTAAAGTGGGACTGAAGTAGTCCCACTTAGAAGATTGTTCTTCTAGGTTGTGTGTAGCCTCATCTCCACTGTGGCAAAATCCTACCAAACCTTTGAGTCAAACATGGGGCATGTTCTTTGCTAATAAACTTTCAGTTGGAGAGGGTTATTCAGAGCTGCAAAATTCTCTGGTTGGACCCCTGCAATAAACAAACAATGTTTTCTGGGCCAACCAAAGCTGCAACAAGAATCCGACAGCCTCAGTAAGTTAGCAAGCAGCCTACGCCAAAAAACCAGTGCGTGTTTTCTAGTCACACTACTAGAGATTGAGCATCTGTGATAATGAATGATATTTCAAAATGCCAATGATAATGTTGCAGTGATCAGTTCGGGTAAAATGCCATAAATAAGCTGTCTGGATGCTCCATTAAAATGTATGTGGAATGGAAGCTAGGTGCGCTGTAACTAACCTTTGACCTTTGTCATTCTCCTTTTCCCTCAGCTGATGCGGACGTGTGCGGATTTGTTCCGGTTGGTTCCGTTCACGGTGTTCATCATCGTGCCGTTTATGGAGTTCCTGCTGCCCGTCTTCCTCAAACTCTTCCCAGAGATGCTTCCCTCCACCTTCGAGACCGAGTCTAAGAAGGCAAGTTACAGCAAAGGTTACGTTACAAACCGCTACCAAATAAACATTGCCTTGGCACACAAATGATGTGGAATTATAGAGAGAGTGTAAGTGAATATTGGAAATACTCATTAATTCCATTATTGTGAGCTGGCTAGCTGGGCTGGTTGTTTTCTGTAGTTTTGTGTTGCCTGCTGTTCGGTGAAAAATGTTGACTCTTCAGGGCCTTTTAGTCGAGTCTTGAATATTTTGTGGAATTTTCAGATTTAATTTGAAGTTATGCCAGCAGCCAGGTCAGATGTTTCTTAGCAGCTGAGAAAATTCCTGTGTAGTTCTTGTGTTTCACATGGTGGGAAAATAAGGCCAGAACTTTGCTGTATTTGGGTCATTCTGGGAGTCCAGTGCCCAGGGTTTGAGTAGTTCCCCCGGTGGTTAATCTCCAACCCCTCCCACATGTGTTGTTATGAGAGATTCGGGTCTCGTTGATCTGGGGGGTCCCTCATGGTTAATAATCTGTGAGCTACTGTAAGTCTGAGTTTCCGCTGACCTGGCTTGGCTGTTTGCACATCGTTCAGATTTGAGCCAAAATGGCTGCTCACTTTTGAGCAGAATGAATGTCACCTTTTTTTTATTTTTTTATTTTTTTTAAAGTGTTCTTGCAGTGCTGACAAACATCACCAAGGAAAGATGGCAACAAAATGTGTATTAAGGTCTTATTCACAGTATAACACAGCAGGCAAAATGTTTATATTGTCGTAAAGTAATCTTCGGCATGGGGACAGGATTTTAACACTTACCAGGAGCCATTAGGGGAACCAGGAAACTGTTACTCTGGGAAGGGTCTGAGAGTAAACAGGCCTTCAGGTAGTGCGTGGTCCCGCTGTTTTATCTGGGGTCATGGAGTCAGGCCAGTTAGCCTTGGACGCACCTCCAGGACACGTCGGGGGTGGTCACATGACCCACAGGGAATACTGGGGTCAGGGGACAGATGTTGGCATTCTCTCCACCTCCTTACACACTGCTTTTACGGCCTCTCAGCCCAACGTGCAGCTCAGGTCACGTGTGGATGTCGGCCTGTAATCCAAATGAGGTCAGGCCACTGGCTGTTTTTCCAGTAAACGGTGAGGCTGGAGGCGGGGGAGTTCCACAACCGCAGAGTGACGCCATTTCCTAAGACGTGTAAACACAACTCAGAATCGCGCTGCTGGTTTGTTTTGGCATTTTGTTTTGCCTGGGGCATGGCAACCTTAAAAGGTGGAAGTGAAAATGTGCTTGGGTGTAGCGGTGGCTCTGAGGAAACAGATTTGAGAACACCTGCAGTCACAGAAATGTATCAGTGCGTATGTACCACCAAGACAACCACATGAATTAATGTATGAATCAGGGAGAGAAAAAACGCACTTTGGGTATGGAATATATTTTCACCCAGATGGATAACCTTCAGCAATGTTTCTCAGTAACCAAACTAGGACATAAATTGGCTTGTAGCTCTAAATTTAAGGACTTACATTGTGACCCTTTTAAATGAAAATGTCATGTTTGGGGTGCCTAAAGCTTCAAACTGCCTGTCAGTTGAAAGGAAATCAGAAAAACCAGGGGAAAGAATGGCCCTTTGTGGAGTTGACATTGACACCCCTGTGTTAAGGTGATTTTTGTTAGTGTGTAATGTGTGTGACACATGCAGTCTGTTGTTTTTAGTGTGGCCCTGTCAGTCTGTGCTTTGTGTCAGAACCTGGTCGTTCCAGTCACACCAATGTGGTTTTGAAGAAAGGCTGTTGTGAACTTCTTTTTGTTTTGTTTTTGTTTCACATCTGGTGCAGTTTTAGAGGTAGTGTGAACGGCTAAATTGCCACAATTTTGGTTTGCTCAGAACACAATCCACTACACTGCAAAGAAGGGCTTGTGTACATGAAACCTGTCACAGCGGGGTAGCTGATTTGGGATCAGTTTACCCGTCCAGCTCATAATGAATTATGTAGGATATAGAAGGACGAAATATGATCCTTCTTTGGCGGTCCTGCTCTCAATATGATACCTGATCTAGGATCATTGTAGCCGTTTAGCTCATAATGGAGAAGGTAAAGATGTGGCCAGGGGAATCTGACCCTGGATCAGTGCTCCTACTCTGACACTTAATGAAAATCAGGTACAGTTCACGTTCATTCGGGGTGGGGGGTGTATGGGATGGGGTAGGGAGTGTGTGGTTTGTAATTGTCGGGCAGGGTACTCACCTGTCCCTCTCATATTTGGGATGGGGTAGGATGTGTGTGGTTTGTTTTTTTTTGGGCAGGGTACTCACCTGTCTCTCGTCCCCCCAGGAGGAGAAGCAGAAGAAGGGGCTTGCTGCCAAACTGGAGCTGGCTAAGTTCCTGCAGGAGACCATTGCAGAGATGGCCCGGCGGAACAAGGCCCAGCTGGGCGAGGAGACTCAGAAGTTCTCCACATACGTGCAGAAGGTGAGCGACCCCCTGGGGCACGGAGGTGTTCAGTGTCTGGTTATAATAGGGTGTTTCTTCCCAATATGGTGATGAAATACAGAAAATGAAATGTAGGCTAATTGTTTTTTGACAGAGCTTTCTCTAAGCCTGTTTTGTTAAGCTGGAGTTCTTTTGGGAGGATTGGGATATGTAGCAGATGGGGGTGTGTCTCAGGTCTTTTTGCCAGGTCGGGGGGTGTTTGGGGAGGGGGGTTAGTGCGAGTGTGCAGGTCCCAGCTGCCCCTGTCACTAACGCAGGGAACGGTGAAGTTTAAAGACTAAAGGGTTCATGGATCCTAAAGCAGCAGCACATTCTCCCTGCACTGGATAAACAAGCTGGGGTTTCTGTACAGCCAGAGAGGGAGCTGGTCACCCCCACCTTCATAAATCACTACAGTACTGTGCCCTCCCTCCCCCCCCACCCAAACCCCCGCCCAGCAGGGCCAGGGACCGTGTCAGTTGGGTCTGTGGGACACAAGCTCTCCAACTCAGCCTATGGCTATTCCCAAATGAAGGCCAGTTTATTTATTTCATTTTAGTACATTTTAAAAATTATTTTAAGTTGTGTGTTCCATCTTTATTATCCCGGGAAAGCCCACAGTAAAGACTCTCATCATAGGAATCCTGCCGAAGAATTCACAATCAGAAAATGACAACATTAACGTACAGTAAGCTCATCCAGCGTACTTGGATGTCAGTCATATTCTTAATAGACTGACTACTCATCTCTATGAATTTAAACAAATGTTCAGATGATCCACAAGAGAGGGTTTTACTGACAGCCTCTCTTCTCAAAATCGGGTACAGAATGTTCCTGGTGTTGTGCCAGGGAGAACGCCCCCTTGTGGGGAACTAACAGAATAGCCACAGCTGAGCTTTTGAGTATAACCATGGAGACTACGGTAGTGAGAAACAGTTCATATTCCATTTCAACTGCTCAACTATTAATTAAAATGCTATAAACATCTTACAGGGCAAGTAATAAAGTAGAAATGAACCCTTTATGAATATGTAAAGACACGTAATGAACACAAAAGCCGACCAACACTTCATAATATTTTGGGATCAATTTTGACAGCCACTGAACTGTGATTGAAAGGCTGTATTGGGTAACTGCTGCATAATTTATATGAAAGCTCAGATCTGTGTCAAACCTACCTGTCGTCTGGCGATCGTTTGTTCTGACGTGTCGCCCTGGCTCTCACCTGGCAGGTGCGCCACACGGGGGAACAGCCCACCACCAAAGACATCGTGCAGTTCTCCAAGCTGTTTGAGGACGAGCTGACGCTGGAGCACCTGGAGCGCCCCCAGCTGGTGGCCCTGTGCAAGCTGCTGGAGCTGCAGCCAATCGGCACCAACAACCTGCTGCGCTTTCAGCTGCTACTGCAGCTGCGCACCATCAAAGCCGACGACGAGGTGAGGGGGGGCAGGGAGGCTGCAGGAGCAGGGGGGCGCTGTCAGATTTGAGATTTCCTTCTGGGTCATCATTGCTAAACATTTGTACCTCTTGTTTTTTTCTGTTCTGCTTCTTTTGGGAGCTTGTGTAATTGACTTCCAGAAAATGTTTGTTAAAAGAAGGTTGCTACAGCTGAGGGCACTTCCTGATACGGCCCCTCCCCTGTGAGAATTTGGCCGGGATTTGACATTGACTCATGCAGGGATGTGAACCCTCTGCTATTGCGATACCGATGTATAACCCAAATATATCTATCTATCTATCTGTGTGTGTGTGTGTTTGTGTGTGCGTGCGCGCAGATGATAGCCACAGAGAGCGTGGCCTCCATGAGCGTGTCAGAGCTGCAGGCAGCCTGCAGGAGCAGAGGGATGAGGTCACTGGGTCTGACCACAGACCAGCTGCGGCTGCAGCTACAGCAGGTATGCAGAACCCAGGCATCTGCTCTCACCCAGAGCACCACGCTCACCATCTGTTTACTGTAGCAATGCAGGTGAAGTAAAACCAGACACCAATCAGAACAGGGTAAAATCTAATACTCATTTGAACACACTTCTAAAGATTCCCAATAACTTCACTAAAAATGCAGCTGTGCCAAAACACATAGTAAAGACTGTGCCCAAACTGTGTAGCTGTAATTTATCCTGACCCCCTGCTAACCCCTGCCCCCCTCCATCGCAGTGGCTGGACCTGCATTTGAAGGAGAACGTGCCCCCCTCCCTCCTGCTGCTGTCCCGGGCCATGTACCTGACCGACCACACCCCCAAACCACCCGTCATCCCCCCAATCCCAAAACTGGAGGTAAGGTGCAGAACGGTTCGCTTTGAGAGGGCAGGTTAAGGTGTGGTTTGGTGTGTCTAAATCAAACCCACATGAGTTTACATTCTTAGTGGAATGTCATGTGACCTTTCTGTGCCATCCCTCCCCGCCTTGCAGAAAGCCCCTGCCCCCCCGCCCGTCGCTGAGTCCCCAGCACAGGAGAAGCCCATGATGGCGTCTCAGGACCTGCTGAAGGACCCGGCTCCCATCATCAAGCAGATCAAGGCAAGAGCACACAGCCCTACCTACAGCGCTCCCCCGCAATCCCACAATGCACTGCGGACCTGCCCCTCCTCCAATCCGGTTTCAGCTCTGCAGATTTTTCTGTGACTCATTTTTAACCTGCAAAGTGGGCAGGCAGAATATTATGTAATATTAACACATATGTATTCATAATTCGCAGACTACTCAAGTCCTCTAGACTGTCAGGCCAGAGTAAAACAAAGGAAAAAATGACCTTGATGACTATCATGGCAGCATCATCTCAGTTTTCAGTTTTGACAGTTTGTGACAGAACTTAGCTGTGGGCTGTATGTGTAAATCCTGGCAGCCATGTCTCCCTCGCTCACAGGAGAACCCTGCCGCCGATTGCACAGCCCTGCTGACTCGTTTCGTGTTTTTTTTCTGTGGCCTTTGTGTTTCCCAGGAGGAAGAGCTCCGTGACAAAGCCTTCATTTCAGACATGCCGTCTACAGAAGCACAAATCATTCACGTAAGTCCGGCCGATTAGCCAGCGCTAACGCGAGTGTCAGTGCTCCCCGAGGCTTAGTCGGGTCATGCAGTGGCTGGGAAGAGAACAAGGTTTGTAGGTGGGGTTGGGGGGTAGGTGGAGATTTGTATCTTACATAACTGTACAGTTTACCCTGATTCCTGAGGTTATGGTACCAGCCAAAACGTAGAATTAGGTTTAAATACTTAAAAGAGCTGCAGGTGATGTCGCTGAGTAGAGCTTCTTAGTGCAGATTCCAGTCAGGCTAATCGCATAGATGGCTTTAACGTATGGTTCATTAAATGTTCTGCCTCAGGGTTCAGTGATTGACCTCATTGTAGTCCAGTGCCCAATGAACTGATCTGAGATCAGTGCTGAGAAAGTGAGTCGCACTGTATATGCACTATGAAGTAACAACTGGGACCTGATTTCAGAGACTTAGCAGTCCTGCTCATACATAAGTATTATGAGCTGAACTGAGGTCAGTGTTAAGAGAGAGAACAGTGCTGTAAATGCAGAGGAAGGGAGGCATTGTGAACTGGCCTGAGATCAGCTAGATGAGATAACGGCTTGGAATGCAGCCCAAAGTTGTCGTTATGTAACCCTGTCACATGTTCGTGACAGTCGCTCCACCATGCTGACAGACCTGCCTGTCTACCCCACTCCCCCCTCCCCTCCCCCCCACGCCCCCTCCAGGCGAAAAACGCAGAGCTGGCCCAGATGCCCAAGAAGATGTCCGCCAACGGAATGTGAGGCGGCCGCTCCAGGCCAGGAGCGACGTGTCAACACAGCGTCCCGTCACAGCAAGAGGACACGTGGGTGGGGCCTCACCCTGCCATCCTTCACAAACCGAACACTGTAAATGCTGCTAGAGAGTGTGGGGGGGGGGGGGGGGGGGGGGGAGGGAGAGGGAGGTGCATTGTGGGAGTCAAGACCCCCCCCACCAGAAGAGCAAGTTTCCCAGGAAACCAGAGGCTGGAAGAGCAGACAGAATGCTCTCCAGTCTCATCATCGTCCATGACCGATACGGTCACGTCAGATTACGGGAGTGAAACCGAGTGACTTTGTGTAGTTATTGAATATTGAAATACTTTTTTTCTGTTTTGAATAATTTGCCCCACCTCAATTTTACATACATTTTTTAAATTGGTTTTTGGTTTTGGATACCAGCCCTCAACTTGAGCTGCTTGCGGCTCCTGCAGTAGCCTTGTTCTACCACCAGAGGGCAAAATAATAAATGCCAGCAAAACTTGCCACGGACAAAATCATGCAGGCCTGGTTCAAAGCATAGCTCCAAGTGTTTAAATTTGCAACAACGAAAATGGATTTCTTGGAGTCATTTAATTCTGGAAGCTTAACAGCTTTTTAGGGGAAAAAGTGACTCCTTCAGATTAGTTTTTTTGTTGAGCCACGCTGCACACAGTTGGTTTCACTCCCGCTCGCAGAAGTGCACTTTGTACATTTGTAAATACCTTGTATATCGTTCTCGTCGTTCGGCGCAGAATTATAACCATGGCCGCTTTGTGCAACCCGCGACTGCCGCGTAGCTTTCCAGCTTACGGAAACGACCTTCTGTGACCTTCACAGAGGCCCGAGAGTAAGCCCAGAGAAACAGAGCGGCATGACTGCGGGTGGCCATCGCAGCCGTCTGCGTTTGTAAGCGTGCTGGTGAATTTTCCTTTGATTGGGGAAATATGAAGTTCGGTTCTCCTTCAGGAGATTTTTTTTTTTTGCGGAAACGCAAAACGGCTTCCCCTAGCACTGTAGCTTTCGGCAGATCTGCTGTCTGCATCTGAGTGTACATAAGTGTGCTATCTCTCCTTCTCAATGCCTTTTAGATATGTTTAAAATTATTCTTTTGCTAAAAGTGATATGCAGCTCTGTCGGAGCTCAAGTGTCACGCAAATGTTCTCAGATGCACCAATGATAACTTGCTGAGTTTACGCATTGTCAGTTGCCACTGAGACAAGTGCACTAAAAAAAAAAAATGATTCATCAAAAGGATGAAAATTGTGTCCTTGGTCTTTAAATTAATAATTATTTTATTGGGTAAGCAATGCGATGCTTGAATAATGTGTATGTTTGTATATTTGGAGAAACGGCAATGCTACATAGAAATGTAGAATTTGGTTTCAAATTATCAAAAACTTGAACGACATAAATACCTCCGTTACCTGCTGTGTCATTCAACACAATGCACCACAGGGAGTAAATTGGATTTGCCATATAAATATCTATATTCTGTGGATGTGTGCTTGTGAATTATCATTGCCTTAGTGCTGGGGAAGCCACTGAATAGGTGTCATAAGTTTGAAACTTACCTTACAGTTTCCTGATTAATCCAGTCTTGTACTCAGAGATCATAGGGTGACTTTCCTTGGCCTTGCAGTGGTCAGGATGGTTGAATATTTTCAACCTTTAACGGACTTGTTCAGCCAAGATGCTCCCATGACTGGTGGCGGCCATTTTAACTCCATGCAGAAAGTAACCAGCTTGACTCGAAAGACCATCATGTGACCCAAGCTTCTGTGCTCCTCCTCCTGCTGGCGATTCAAATCTTCAGCAAGAGAGAGGAAAGAGACAGAGTTAGTGTGCGTTTCAAACAAAACGGTTCGGAACCACTGCCTTTGAGAGGTCACCCAATGATTTGGTGAACACTGTGCCGTAGCTTGGTCTTCCTGTAGTGAAACTACATAGGAGGCATTTTAACCATTTTGAAAGGTTTCCTTTAATCTTCCAAAAAATCTACATGCAAAAATCTTCTTAAACGAGCACACTCCTTCTGATTGTACCTTATCCATTTTACACAGCCTCTACTTGAAACTGTTTTGTTTTTGTACTTGATGTAAAGGTTATTCAAGGTGACTGACCTGCCATTTTAAACTCTAAAAGGTGCTTTCTCAGTTAACCCTTTACCTCCAATGCTCCTGAATGTTTCCTTTTCTCCGAACCCTGGTGGAATAGGGGCGCTGTGTCTCCCCATTCAGAAAAAGTGTGAGATTATGTGAGATGGATTTAAATGGTTGGGTGAGCCTACTTCATGTATGAGAGCACCCCAGCCAAACAAAAGATGGCGATTTTTCACATTCATTTTCTGGATATTTCCGGACCTCAGGTTCTGGAATCAGGTGGAATACTTAATAGTCAATGTTTAATGCCAGAACATGGTACACATCCTGGATTTATGGAATGACAAAGGTCATTTTCACTTTTTTTTTTTTTTTTTTTTAAATATTTTTTCCTCTTCAGGGGTGTGTTTTTTGGTTTTAGTGAATTTTATTGGTTGATGTAGCCTAGACCTTTTGGACATTTTTTGACAATTTCTTTTCTGTGCTACTTTTCAGTCATGGAACAACTTCAGAGTTTTTTAGTTTTTTGGTCATTTTGCCACTTTGGCCTTTCCAACCTTTTTAACCTTTACCGTGCCATCAAGCCGCACCCCGCGGTTACATCAGCGCCCTGGAGAACGACGCGGCTCAGAGCTGCCACTCTGCCAAGCGGCTTGCCGCGTCCCATAGATTCTCTGCATGCCGGTCATCTGGTTTAACCTTTCAGATTGCCATTACTGTTCCAAGCCATGCTGGGAGGAGACAGGATATAAACTGTGCTCTGTCCCTGCAACAGCTGCGTTAGACACTCTCAGAAAGGTGGACCCTGGCATGCTCAACACACAGATTTTTATTTTACTTAAACAATGTCAACATTCTGTACATTCTGGTGGTTTCAAGTAAGGCCCAGTTGACTTCTCCTGACTGCTCTGACCTGAATCCTACATCCTGTTTGGAAAATGGTTAAGCACAATGATTCCGGTCTGGTGCTTGACATGCAAGTGAAAATGTTAATAGCGAAGCCGTAAAACCGTCTCCCACGTGCCATGAGGAATGTGTTCTCGACGGATGTCGTGACATAGCTGTCCTGTTTGTTAAGTTACTGAGTAAATGAAAAGGGAGTCACTTTCCCGGCGGGACAGCGAAGTCAAACGGCATCACCCTCTGCTTCTGCTTCATGAGTGTCTCTCTAGCTGAAGTTGGGCTGGAGCAGAACTCAAAGGTTGGTGCGGGAGAGCGTGTGTAAACCCTGAGCTGCTGTAGGCTTGGATTTCTCCACAAGCGTACAGTGAGCTCAGGGCGCGGAGTATGTGGAAACATTACGTGTACGCAAACGTGACTCCCGTGTACCTGTTGTTCTGAATGTATCCGTGCATACTGCAGAAGAAGTATGGGAGGGGATGGGGAAGGGGGAAACAATGGCATTAAAAAAAACAAACCCATCAAACAAAACCTATCAAACTTGTCCTGTCTATTTTTTTGCCATCTTATTGAATGTGTTTCCACAATGGATTGCAAAAGGGGGTGGCTGACTCTAGACCTGAGAGCTGTGTGTGCTGGCTTGTGTCGTCACCATGAAATAAGCAATAAGCAACCAGGCAAGATCTGTTAACTGGAAAAAAATTAAACAGCTGATTTTTCTCTTCAGGGCAGAGCGAAGCTGCACTTAACCCTGTGGCTCTCTGTTACAGAGTTAGCCACCGCTGGTCTACAACAAAGTAAAAACAATCATTACATTTGTTATATGTCAGGAATCTCGGTGGGTAGGTATCCCGGGACCAGGGTTAGGGAGACTTCCCAAATAGGTTTGGGTTACGTAATGCTAGTGTGTGATTTGACTGATGGCTGTACTGTACTCGTGTGTTATTTAGGCACAGACGGAACACAATTGACGTGGCCTTCTATTCACTCACAGCCTGTAGCGCGTGCCGTGTGAAGGATAACTTGCAATGTCCAATGGCAGCGCACGGTCATTCTTCCATGGGCCTGGAGATTAAAGCATGTGGTAACATATGAGCTGGTGCTCACTCACAGCGGAATTCAGTCCTACCGTGAGGTAGCCCTCTGAGCTTTAGTGTACTGTTATAAATATACACATATATGTACGCATACTACACACGCAAAGGCCATCTTCCACCTTTTTAATTGATGTAATAACATCACAGGAGATTGTGAGTTTGAACACTGCAAGACAAATATTTCATTTTCACGGTGACAGCTGTTCAAGATGAACAGAAGAGGAGAGATGAGCAATGACACAGGCCTTGTCTGAAACACAATTTTCTGCCTGGAAACAGTCGCATGATTCCGTTGCCAGCTGCCGCACATCATGGTGAGATCTCGGCTTCGCTGCTGAGCAGCTGTGTTCCTCAACACCACGGGCATGTTCTATCCATAGGACTCATGTGTGAGCACTTTAAACAGCTGCAGCCATTTCTGTAGACAGTGTGATTTCTCCCATACAAATTAAACAACAAAAATGTGGTTCCATACCTTTCGCTCAGGTTATGAAATCTGACTGCTCTAAATCATTTTGTATGCAGGTTAACAACTAGTAGGCAAGTGATTCTTGCTAGATAAAACTTTATAAACATTTAACACAAATCCACACTTTCACTAATGACGACACTCCTCTGGTCCACCTGTCTGTGTGTAATTTAATCAAATGAAATGCCCCATCTTTTAAAAGAAACAATTGGCCTAACAGTATAGAGAATGAAAACATCATTTTATCTGTGGGTTTACCAGTCCTGGGATGTGAAATATGGGCCTATCTCTGAAAGAACAGGTTAAATCAATCCCTCACCACATTAGAACAGGTTAAATCAATCCCTCACCACATTAGAACAGGTTAAATCAATCCCTCACCACATTATAACAGGTTAAATCAATCCCTCACCACATTAGAACAGGTTAAATCAATCCCTCACCACATTAGAACAGGTTAAATCAATCCCTCACCACATTAGAACAGGTTAAATCAATCCCTCACCACATTAGAACAGGTTAAATCAATCCCTCACCACATTAGAACAGGTTAAATCAATCCCTCACCACATTAGAACAGGTTAAATCAATCCCTCACCACATTGAACAGGTTAAATCAATCCCTCACCACATTGAACAGGTTAAATCAATCCCTCACCACACTAGAACAGGTTAAATCAATCCCTCACCACATTGAACAGGTTAAATCAATCCCTCACCACACTAGAACAGGTTAAATCAATCCCTCACCACATTATAACAGGTTAAATCAATCCCTCACCACACTAGAACAGGTTAAATCAATCCCTCACCACATTAGAACAGTCCATTTAAGAGCAACTAAAAGCTTGTTACAGCAGAGGTATTAGAACTGCATGTGGAATCTAAACAGCACACATCTCCAGGCCTGAGTATGCAAAATCTGTAAAATCAGTTACAGAACAGCACCATCATGTGGCTGATTAGCTGCACTGCAAGTGGATTTGTTTTTTCAGGTTTACAAAATAGCATTGAGCTATACCTGATGTATTATTTTACCCACAGTCCACATGGTTGGACCCCAACATCTAATACTGCCAAAAAGTCATAAATCAGACCTATATATGTATCTGTATCACTCAATGCATCAAAATCTAACAGGCCATCCAGTAATAATGTATTATAATTTAATGGTAGCTATATGGGTTTGTGTTTTCATGCTATTAAATGATCATTTTGACTCTGTTCATTTTTCCCCTCAAAACACAGAAGTGCAATTTCATCATGAAGCAATTATTTTATTGGTTAGGACTGGCATGAGTCTGGGTGTGGTTCTCCAAAAATCTACCCCCCTTTTTATCAGTACGGACCATGTGGTGCTCTGTGCATAAGTGAAAGCGTAGCCGAGGGCTGTGACTCCAAAAACCTGACACTGCGAACAGAACAGCTTCTGCTTCACCTGTGGCAGTGGAGAGAGAGGCTCGTCTCACCCCTGTGCCTGTTTGGGTGGATTTATGGGTGCTCCTTTGTGATAGAATAGAGGTAAGAGTGTCGCTAAATTAACTGAAATATAAATGAATAATATGTAATATGTGTATGTATACACAGAGTGCACTCAAAGTCACTCGAAGGACATGAAATATGTTAATGCCATCTCATGGTATTATGTAAGGTATAAAAGACTAAATAAAATTAAGTAAAGTAAAATACAACGGTATAGAGGAGATTGACAGTACAGAAAAATTAGAGGTGGCAAAGTTGGTCAAGTTGTCTTGACCATGAAATGTGAATAAGCGTGAGAGAAGAGGAGATGGTGAGAGTGAGAGTATTTAAAGTACCTGTAGGTGGTGAGGGCAGTCCAGCGCAGGGGAAGCAGAGTCTGCAGAGCGTGGATAAGGCAGACAGACAGCAGGTGCTTGCAGATACTGCCTGCACAAGCAGGGCAAAGCAAAGAAAAAAAAAGAGGGAATTACTACTGCAATACAGTCAAAAAGTCAAGACAGGAAAATTTGAGTTAAAAAATCCATAATGGCTGTTGTGTGTGTGCTTCTTTTACAAGTATCAACCCCTGTTTATCTATAAGGAACATTTAGTTTATAGGATTTCGTTTTAAAAAAAAAAAAAAAAAAAAGGTTATTTCCGTAGTATTCTGATTAGTGATAAGAGGATTCTTAAGACATTGAGTTTAAAAAAATGACTGATTTTGCATATCACATTTTTTTATGTGAATCAGCAATATTTACATTAATAAACATAATTACCTAGACTAACACATGATTGTCTCCTCCAGAGATGAAGGGTGATGGGTCAGAGTGTCTGTGTTTAATTCTCCTGCTCCTCCACCAGACCTCTGTCTCCAGACCAGGTACATCTACACCTGAGCTGTCACTGACTGCAGTACTGACACCTAACACACCTACACCTGAGCTGTCAACTAACTGCAGTACTGACTCAACACATCTACAGCTGAGGTGTCACTGACTGCAGTACTGACACAACACATCTACACCTAAGCTATCACTGACTGCAGTACTGACATATAACACATCTACACCTGAGGTGTCACTGACTGCAGTACTGACACATAACACATCTTACCCTTGCTATCACTGCCTGCAGTACTGACACAACAAATCTACACCTGAGCTGTCACTGACTGCAGTACTGACTCATAACACAATGCTCACCTGCTCTTTTAGTCTCAGTCCAGTTGTTCCAGCTGTAGTTCCAGTCTGTCCTGTTGTTTCTCTCCAGAGAGGTTCCAGGTTCTGGGCCCAGCTGCTCCTGTTGTTGCTGTAGCTGGTGAAGATGTTGTTCTGCCCTGTTACCTCAAACCCAACATCAACGCTGAGGACATGAGTGTGGAGTGGACCAGAACCCACCCCACAGACATACTGGTGCATCTTTACCAGGAGAGAGGCGTCAGAAACGAGAATCAGATCCCGTCTTTCAGGGGAAGGACGGCTCTGTTCCCAGAGGAGCTGAAGAGAGGAAACACTTCACTCAGACTGAGGAGAGTGCAAGTCCTGGATGAGGGGAGGTATACGTGTCTCATTCAGACTCCAGGGTGGTATGACAATGCTTCTGTTCAGCTGCACGTAAGGGGTCAGTACTTTACCCACAATGCAATTCTTTTTCAGACTGAATCCAAATCCATTTATCTGTGTAACAAACCATTTTGACTGTGTCATTTACAATAAGGGTTATTCATAGCTCTTTATTTTCCATGTCCTCGTAACCTTTAAAAAAACCTTCCTGTAGCTGTAGGGAGTGAGCCAGTGATCTCCATGGAGGGGTACAGAGGAGGTGGGATCGGCCTGCTGTGCGAATCTAAAGGCTGGCGTTCCAAGCCTGAGCTCACCTGGCTGGACAGTGAGGGACACCGTCTCAGTGCTGAAGACACAGAGACACACGGAGACAGTGAGGGGCTGCTCACAGTGACCCGAAGAATCGTCGTACAGGAGACCGACACAAAGACGTTCACCTGTCGGGTTCTACAGCAGCAGCTCAAACTGGAAAAACAGACTGCGATTCGCATCCATGGTGAGGGGTATTCTACATCTAAAACAGCAGCCACGGCTCACAGCGCACAGGTTCCCCTGTAGGTTGGAGAGAGGAGAGACACACAAGCTGCTGATCAATGGAATATGGCATAAACCATAAAAAAACCCAATATCCAGACATGCTCAATGCAATATCTCAACGCAGACGCCCGAAACCCGCAGTCTCACACCACAGTGTCAGTAATGCCATGGCAACAAAATGTGTTAGTGTTAATAATGTCGTGTGTGTGTTTCAGCTGACATGTTCAGTGTGGACCCCTGGAAAGTGTCCCTCTCTGTGTTTTTCACCCTGGCTGTTCTTACCCTCATCATTACTGCAGCCGTGATCATTCGAAACATTAAACTGCGCAGAAAGGAAGGTAACATGACCACAAACTTCCGAACTTCCCTGAGCAAAGTACTTAACCTCTTCATTCACAAACCAGCAATACTAACATGTTATAGAGATTGATAAAAGTTTCATTTTAATGATTTCAGTCGGTCTGGGGAAGGGTATCTGACCTCCTCCTCAGAAATACACCTGCTCCCCCTCTAATCTCCTGTTTGTTTGTTTGTTTGTTTGTTTGTTTGCAGAGTGGGAAAGAATGTATAAATTTGCAGGTGAGTGTGTTTCCTCCAATCAGAGAGCTGAGTGTGAGGCTTTCCAAACAAACCTTAAAGTCAGCGACCAGATCTCAAATCACGGATCTGACTGCACTCTACTCTGCTGCACTTACTGTAGTGTGTTATTCACATGGGCAGACAGGCTAGAAAACAGCACCCTGGAGCAGCACCTGAGGCTGAATCCAAAGCATTGGAGTAACAAATGAAACAAGACCAACACTGAGAATGTGGGGAAAGGGTTGGGCTAAGACCCACTGATGAATGTGATTGGATAGATAATATTGTCTGCATCCCATAAGTGGAAAAGTTCATTACTCTGAATTCTACGGCTCCTGCGAAGGATACAGTGGAGTAAAATTCGTGCACTGGAAGTAGAAATGTCACCTCAGTTTGTTAGAGTTTTAGGCTTTTCAAAAAAAAAAAAAAAAAAAAAAAAACGTATCCACTCTTCTCTGTCCTCCACAGTGGATGTGACTCTGGACCCTGAAACAGCCAACAACCACCTCATCCTGTCTGAGGACAGGAAACAGGTGAGAGACGGAGACGTGAGGAAGCACCTCTCGGAGTCCCCAAAGAGATTTGATTCTGCATCCAGCGTCCTGGGGAGGGAGGGGTTCTCCTCAGGGCGGTTCTACTATGAGGTGCATGTGGGAAAGAAGAATAAGTGGACTTTGGGAGTGGCCAAAGAGTCAGTTAACAGAAAGGGCTTTATCACACTGAGCCCATGGCACGGGTACTGGGCCATCCGCCTCAGAAATGAGGATCAATACCAAGCCCTCGCCAACCCCCCCGTCCCCCTCACCCTGAGGGACAAGCCCAGCAAAGTGGGGGTGTATGTGGACTATGAGGGGGGTCAGGTCTCCTTTTACAATGTGGGAACCAGGTCTCTCATCTACTCCTACACCGGTTACGTCTTCTCTCAGAGACTCTATCCGTACTTCAACCCCTGCACCAACGACGCCAGCAAAAACTCCGCCCCACTGATCATCTCTCCCATCAGACACGGGCCGAACATACGCAGGGATATCCGACAGTATTTATAATTATTAATTATTATTCAATCTGACAGTTTCACTCGTGAGGTTTTGGTTCCATATGATGAGTCGATGTGTGAGCACTGGATCCGGATATGATGAGTCGATGTGTGAGGACTGGATCCGGATATGATGAGTCGATGTGTGAGCACTGGATCCGGATATGATGAGTCGATGCGTGAGGACTGGATCCGGATATGATGAGTCGATGTGTGAGCACTGGATCCGGATATGATGAGTCGATGTGTGAGGACTGGATCCAGACTGTGAGATGGGTAGACATGACGGCTCAGAAGTGGACATGCCAGGAGCCTTCTTTTTCAGAAATGAAGAAATATGAGAAGAGAGAAGTTCCTGTTTTTGTTTCGCCCTTCAGCGTTTTCAAATGTCACCCACCAGGTTCATAACAGAGTGGCTTTGACTGACCACAATTCTTCTGTGTTTATAGAGAAGTCTGAGACCGAAAACCAGAGAGTCAGTTTCGATTCAGAACCAGTTTCATTGGAGTCTCAATTCTCAGCTGAGCACACAGTCCCCGAGCGGTCTGAAAAGTGACTATTGCACTGCAACACTGTCTGAAGAAATTAAACATGTTTTAAGATTGAGAAATTATTTAGAGTTGTTTGTTCTTATTTGCGCCCTCTTTTCAGCCTCTCCAAGGCACCCTCATAATCACATGCTGACACACATTTTTGTTTACTGCAACCGCTTCAATTCCGCACTGTCACGAGAGGAGCGGGAATTCTGCCTGAGCTCAGCTCACGTGCCCACAGGCCCTCAGTGAGACCGATGAACCTTAAGCAGCAGAACAGATGTTGCCTCAGCAGTGCAGACGCGTCACACACAGCCTGATCACACAGCCTGATCACACGGCCCACTCAGGTTAGCATTTACTGTCATGAAACTGGGTCTGACAGGCCTCGCTCCAGCTGTACAGAGTGCACACACATACACAACAGTCACACACATGCACACACACTCCACATACACAGCATATACAGTGCCTATCATAAGTATTCACCCCCTTGGATGTTTTACCCTTTTATTGCTTTCATAAATCAATCATGGTCAATAAAATTTGGCTTTTTTCACACAAAAATTTATTGGAAAAAACTCTTTAAGGTCAAAGTGAAAACAGATTTCAACAAAGTAATATCAATGAAACAAAATTATATAAAGAAAAACAATTGTTTGCATAATTATTCACCCCCTTTTAAATTTAATGGTCTAATTCAATAGAGTTCTATCCAATTGGTGCCAATAGTCTCAGAATTAGTGAAATGAAGATCACCTGAGTGGTGTGGGTGTGTCTCAAGTGATTAAGGTATAAAACACCTGTGTCTGAAGGGTCCAGAGACTGGTTGATCAGTATTCCTGGCTACCATTACACCATGAAGACACAAGAACACTCCAAGCAACTCAGAGAAAGGGTTATTGAAAAGTACAATTCAGGGGATGGATACAAAAAAATTTCCACTGCACTGAACATCCCCTGGAGTCCAGTGAAATCAATCATCAAGAAATGGAAGGAATATGGCACATGTGTGAATCTGCCTAGATCAGGCCGCCCTCATAAACTGAGTGACCATGCAAGCAGGAGACTAGTGAGAGAAGCCACCAAGACCCCTACGACTACTCTGAGGGAGTTACAAGCTTCAGCTGCTGAGATGGGAGAGACTGTGCATATAGCAACTGCTGCCCGGGTTCTTCACCGGTCAAAGCTTTATGGGAGAGTGGCAATGAGAAAGCCACTGTTGAAGAAAATTCACATTAGATCTCGACTAGAGTTTGCCAAAAGGCATGTAGGAGACTCCATGGCCAAGTGGAAAAAGATTCTTTGGTCTGATGAGACCAAAATTGAGCTTTTTGGCCATCAGACAAGACATTATGTTTGGCGGAAACCAAACACTGCACATCAACAGAAACATACCATCCCCACTGTGAAGCATGGTGGTGGCAGCATCATGCTGTGGGGATATTTCTCAGCAGCCGGCCCTGGAAGGCTTGTAAAGATAGAGGGCAGAATGAATGCAGCAAAATACACCAAAATCCTGGGGGACAATCTTATTCAGTCTGCAAGAGAACTACGGCTTGGGAGAAGATTTATTTTCCAGCAAGACAACGATCCAAAGCATACTGCAAAAGCTACACAGGAATGGTTAAAATCAAACCAGGTAAATGTTCTGGAGTGGCCGAGTCAAAGCCCAGACCTCAATCCTATTGAGAATTTGTGGCTGGACTTGAAAAGGGCTGTTCGTGCCCGATACCCGCGCAACCTGACAGAGCTTGAGCAGTTTTGCAAAGAAGAATGGAGCAAAATTGTAGTGAGTAGATGTACAAGACTGATTGAGACTTATCCACACAGACTCAGTGCTGTTATTGCAGCCAAAGGTGCTTCTACTAAATACTGACTTGAAGGGGGTGAATAATTATGCAAACAATTGTTTTTCTTTATATAATTTTGTTTCATTGATATTACTTTGTAGAAATCTGTTTTCACTTTGACCTTAAAGAGTTTTTTCCAATAAATTTTTGTGTGAAAAAAGCCAAATTTTATTGACCATGATTGATTTATGAAAGCAATAAAAGGGTAAAACATCCAAGGGGGTGAATACTTGTGATAGGCACTGTACATGTATGTGCACACACACACACACACACACCAGTAACACACATGCACAAGTCACAAACATACATACACACAGATCAACATACACACACATACACAGCATGTACACACTATACACGTGTGCTAGCGCACGCACACACACACACACACACACACACACACACACACACACACAATTCTTGAGTGGGTTAAAGTGCATCTACAACACAGAAGCATGTTTGCACTTGGGACATTGCTGCTGTATTGCTAAAAATTTAATTGCACCTATTGTTTTTTTCTAACTTATAGTTTTTATTATTTGCACTGCTGCTGTTGTAACATGCTGCTGCTGCTGTAACATGTGAATTTCCCTCTAGGATTGATAAAGTTCGTTCTGTCTGTCTGTCTGTGTGCCTGCCTGCCTGTCTCTCTCTCTATCCATCTATCCATCCATCCATCTATCTATCTGTCTATCTATCTATCTACATATGTATCTATCAGAAAATAATGCCTGAAAGAATGAAAGCCCATTCTAAAAGGTAATACATATTGTGTGTTAAAGAGAGTTTTATCCTTATTTACTCCCAGTTATCTGCCCGACCACAGCAGCCCTCTCCTACAGGAGTGGTCAGTCGCGTGACTTCCTTAAATTCACATTGACAATCTCACCAACCACACAATGCCAATGTCATCAGTGAAACTGGTCATCACAGCACTCCACTGCAGGAACATAACATGCTGAGCTGAGTCCCAGCTATAGACCCAGTTATAGACTCTGAGCTTCATCGCTAAACCTTTCCTGCGCAGTTTCAGGTATTATAGATAGTGTGTTACCATCCTGAAGGCGGCAGACCTGCATCCTCTGCAATACTGATTACCATTTGTCAGTGAGCACAAGGAAGACAAGATGGCTGCTGCCTCTTGTTCTGTTGACTCTGGTGAGTTTTGCGGTTGCACTCTTATTTTCTGAATTGTACAGTTAAAAAACAACTTCATCACTGATTCCCACTGTATATGTTGTGGTTATCCTTGTTCATTGTAGTCTAAATATTCAAGGAATATCAAGGTGAGATAAATAATGGGATAAAATACCTTTAGTAGGCCTTTTTGACAACCGAGAATCTGTTTACTACATATTCCAGAATGCTTTGCACTCCCTAGGGCTTTGCAACCAGCACTAAGGTGTTTTTAAAAAAGACAGACATGACGACGAGCAACTTTCCGAACCTGAGTAACATAATATCTCATTAAACTTGTAATATCTGTGAAAGATATTCAGTGAGGCAAGGTAACTTGAAATGGATGATCAATACAATAAAAAATCAGAACAACTCAAAATGTATTCTAAAATGTATTTTTTCTTTCTAGCCCATAGGTAACCTGCTGGTCTTCACATCCTTTTTTACTTTCATTAATGCCAAAACGTGCCTTGCTGCTGCCTTGCTTAAGTTTTCCTCAGCGTACTGATAGCATCTAAATTGAATTCAATGTTAGAGTTCCTGTGTAGCTTTTCCTGTACTATCTGTAAGGTAACCAGCTAGGCTACTGCGCATTAGTTTTACTGGCTTGGAGAATGGACAATGTATCATAGAAGCGCACTGGTCGTACAGATAATTATGCAACCTGAGTATAAGCACACACAGATACTCATACACACCACCCACACACACACCCACCCCCACCCCCCCACACACACACACACCTCTATATATTACCTCCATCATCCATGTTTCCTCAGCAACTCTGATAATCCTCTACTTTTGACCAGGTTTCTCTTAAAAAAGACACTCTTATCCAGAGCAACCTACAAGCCAAAATGTAATATTTCATGTTACAATTACACAAGTAATACAATTAAAATAAACAGAGACTTTACCTTGTGTATGGTGTCACAGAAAGCCTGAATGATGAGTGAAAAGGCCAAAGTGTGTTTTTCTTTCTGACCTATAGGTGGCCTACCTGAGTTAGGGATCGTGCTGCTAGGAGGAAGTAACACTGGGAAGAGTTCAGCAGGAAACACCATCCTGGGCAAAGAGGTTTTTACCACTGAGAAGCTCATTAAAAAATGTGTGAAGCGTCAAGGGGAGGTTTGTGGAAGGCAGGTGACGGTGGTGGACACGCCAGGGTGTATCTTCTACAACTTACAGACTATCCCAGTTTGGCTCCAGCGAGAGACCCTGAAAAGTGTGACTCTCTGTCCCCCAGGGCGCCTTGTTTTCCTCCTGACCGTCCCCGTCTCTTTGACCCCGAACAGGAAAGCAGTGAAGAATTACATGGAGATGTTTGAGGAGACAATCTGGACACAAACAATAGTGTTATTCACATGTGCAGACAGGCTAGAAAACAACACCCTGGAGCAGCACCTTGAGACTGAAGGCAAGGCCTTGAAATGGCTGGTAGAGAAATGTGGGAACCGGTATCATGCTCTGGACAACACGGACAAGACAAATCACTCCCAGGTCACAGAACTGCTGAAGAAGATAGACATGACAGCAAATTACAGAATTAAATACTGTTCTACTGATTCACACCTGCAGAGAGAGAATATGAAGGTAGAAGATATTAAAGCAAAGACCAGAGTCAAAGAGACAGGAGAGGCATCCATCTGGAAGCTGAAGGAGAAAAACGAGTCTGAATATCTTCTGTACATGTTCCATTCTTTGGAGAATGCTATGAGCAAGCTTAAACAGACATCGCCAGAGAAGGAGAGATTAGAAGAACAGAGGCTTAAAGACATTCCTCAGAGGAGAGAAAGAGAGAGGGCGAGATGTGTCACAAAGGAAAGCATAAGAGGGAAATCTCAGGAAGTAGTGCCAAAAGGAAAGATGGAGTACAGAAATGAGTCTGCCTGGAGGAAGCTCCTCAGTCAAAGTAAGTAGCCTTGTGGTCAGGCAAATTTGCAATGTTTCATAAAGTTAACATGTAGTTGTGTCCACTCAGCAATGCATTTAACATTTCTAAACTTTTTAAAAATTAAAATGTACTGTATATGGGAACGTGCAGCAGTATGACTGGGTAAAATGTAAGGCCGTGTGGCCCAATCTTTGCACAGCATTCGGTAAGATGGCAGGAGGTGCTTCTGAGAGAGGGGTACATGGACACTCTGCACGAGAGAGGAAGTTCACAGGGGGCACAAAGGAGCACACACTTCCTGTAAGGAGGAGGAACAGCAAGGACTTAACTCAACCTAATTGTAAGTATGCAGAGCTTTTTTAATTTTTTAGTCTTTGAGAAACACTCTTTCAAGCAAATATTGTATGACTAAAAGCAATGTTTCCATACGTTATGTGACATTCCTTGAATCACAGATGTTTCCCTTTTGGTGGGGGGGTTGGGGGTTCTCAGTCCTGTCTGCATCGACTGTCAGTCAGAGTTTTCTTTCTGTGCCAACGAGCTCTGACAGTCCTGCAGCGTGTGAGTGGACGCTGGTTCTGTTGGGTTGCTCCGGGGCTGGGAAGAGCGCCGCAGGGAACACCATCCTGGGAAAGGAAGAGTTTGTGTCCCGGGCCAGCTCGACCGCAGTGACGCGGGAGAGCAGCAGGAGAAGAGAGGTTGTTGCCGGGAGACAGGTGTCTGTGGTGGACACTCCTGACTGGGCCCGTCCCGAGCTGTCTCTGGAGGCGGCGAGCTGGGACATGAGGCGCTGTGCCAGGCTCTCCTCCCCTGGACCGCATGCCTTCCTGCTGGTCACCCCCGTGGACAGATCCACAGGGGAGGAGAGAGACCTGCTGAATATGATCCAGACGGTATTTGGAGAGGGTGCAGTGGAACACACCATGGTGCTCTTCACCCATGGAGACAGACTGAAGGACGGCACCATTGAGGAGTTTGTAGAAGCAGGAAGCAAAGATCTGAAGTGGCTAATTCAGACATGTGGGAACAGGTACCATGTTCTCAACAACAACAGCCTGGGAGACCAGGATCAGGTCACTGAGCTACTGGACAAGGTGGAGGAGATGGTGGCAGGACACAAGGGCAGTCATTACCACAGTGCCACCTACAGGGCGGCAGACTCTATTACCAGGGGACTGCAGCAGCAGTTACAGGAGGAGGAGAAAGACCAGGAGAAAGAGGGAACAGTGGAAGGGTGGCAGGAGAATGAGGGAGCCAACACTGAGAAGATGAAGAGAGAGATAGAGGAACAGGGTGGAAATATCAGCAACACTGGACCCAGCCAAATGGAGGAGGACCAGTGTAGCCTGCAGGAGAGCATGGACTCAGAGGAGGGAGCAATGTCAGTTGAGCAGCTCTGCTTTATGATGGAACATCTAAAAGTTCTAATCGAGAGAAAAATCAGTGAGTCAAGTTAATTCTCAGAATACAGAAACTGAACTGTGAACTCGAACAATGTTCAATTTTCTTTTTTTCCGTTTAGTTTCACGCGGCAGCTTTCTCCTGTTAACTTCATGGCGAGGCGGGTAGTTTCTTTAGAAGTTTACATGGGTCGCACCCTACTTTTTCCTATTTCTGTCTCCTCTGCATTTAGGTGACTGGCCATCACTAACACCTGTTAACTATGATGTTACCTAATATGGCTATATGATGCTGCAAAAAAAAAAAATATATATATATATATAGAACTAGTGGTATTACATAGGAACACTGCCACTGTGTGGCAAAAAAGCAGTACTACAATTGACAGTTCTTGCAGCGCTTTCATATGTTCAAGATGCCTGCAAAACCAACTCTTCCAAGATGTTTTTATAGGCTACATATTTGCATACCCTGCCCCGCAGAGTCAAGTTTTTTCAAATGGATTTAGGAACATTTGGCTTGAACCATTTCAATACAGAACGCTAAGTTTATATCATCAGCGATCTTTAACTGATGAAGCTGCTCAAACTATTTGAGTAAAGTTGTTTGGTGGGTTACAGAGTGCATTCTATCAGGAAAATGGTATCAGTGCAGTAGTATTTACATACATTTTTCTTAAAACAGTAAAAAAGCAAATATTTGGGATGATACCTAGGTTTTCACCATCAATACTGTCATATCTGTATAACTAGGGTTATGTTTCATGTTTAATAACTGCAAGAAATCTGTATCATGAGGCTCAATGAATAATATTTATAATCCATCAATATTCAATCTGACATTACTCAAAATTTTACATGTATACTGCCAGTGAGAAAAAGCCATGATAATGTGGTCCATTTCAGGCCCGTGAGTTTGTGCAGGTGGAGGTTTCAGTCATGGTTCCAGCGTTAGGGTTCTCAGCTCCACTCACCCTCTTAGACACTCTGCGCTTGTCTTTGACAGTGAGACGAAAGCTGGTTCTCAAAGCTTCCTGTATGAGAGAAGAGGGACACACACACATGTATACATGTGCGCGCGTGCACACACACACACACACACTCAAATATTTAAACGGACATGTCCATTCACTCACACACAAAGGCATGCACACCTAAACACAACCCAGTCATCGTATTTTGTTGAGGAGAGCAAAAGCATTTTGAATGGTCCAAAGTCACTGACTGAAAAAGGTCACTCTGCCCAGTATGAGGCTTACTGAACTTGACTCCACCATCACTAAACACGCCTCCTTTAAAACATTTTAGATCACTCTGACAGTGAAAAAAAACAGTCCACCTTCCTGTACATCTTCACCCCATCTTACCAGACAGCAGCAACATACACAGTCAGAGTGCTGTCATTTTCCTTTGGGTGTGTGTGTGTGTGTGTGTGAGAAGGATGTGGTTATTGCAGTAACTTCCTGGAGTCACAGAGAGGTGTGCAGCTGAGCTGTCAGCCTGTCGCAGTCGTGGCTCAGAGTTGAGCGGGATAAAGTGTTTTCACCTCATCGCCTAGCCTTCCCCGTGGCGTGTCTCTGGACACTAGGAACTGTGTGGAAGGTGTGTGCGTGTGTGTGTGGGCGGGGCACTGGGTTCTGAGGTGGGCCCCACCTCCACGGTTTAGGCAGGGGGTGGGGAGGGAGGGGGTTCGTTAAGGCCAGGGGGAGGTTTGAATTTGAGGGGAGGCCCTCTGTGGAGTGAGAGAGAGAGACACAGAGACAGGAGGGCGCTATGGCCTCTCTCCTGATGCGGATCTTCCGGCTCGGAGCCGAGAAGAAGAAGGTGAAACATTACGACAACCTGAAACGGGATGAGGACCCACGGGGAAGCTGGGAGACACTGGGGGAGCTGGGAGACGGGGCCTTTGGCAAGGTGTACAAGGTAAGCCAACTGGGGCGGGTGGCCGGCGGCCATTTTGTCTGGTGGCAACAGTGGTGAGGAATATTTAGTTAGGTGGTTTGTTTTGGCTTTCTCTGTACACCAGCCACAAAGATTAGTCTGGACTGTAGCGTGTCAGAATTATGTATTTATGTACAAAAACATTCTTGAAATCACTCATTTTCATCATATATAGGAGATGAAAATTACTGATGTCAGCCATGTTAAATTTAATTTACAATCTCTTTGATTATGAAAAATATTGCTTCTGCTTTTGGGGAATTCGTGAAGAATTTAGGAGTAAATATCAGAAAAAATGTACATTGTTCTGTATGAAAATATGGCATTTAAAAAATTTGTTTTTTGGGTCAAGAGTTGTGTTATGGAAAGAGGAATCCCTCACAATACACTGATAAAAATCTCAAAGGGAAATCAGCACAAACTACTAAAATGCCCCCTTTATCAGAAGAAGCCTGAATGTAATTATCAGCCAATATTAAGCCCTTGTTTTTCATTTTCCACCCATTTTGGAGAGCACAGCGGTACTCTGGGTCGATCGCAGTGCTACTGCATCCTCTGCCAGGGAGCTGCCGGCCATTAACGCTTCATCCCACAGTTTTGCAGTCCCCCAGCTGAGCTGCGCAGTCACTCTGCAGTCCCCCAGCTGAGCTGCGCAGTCACTCTGCAGTCCCCCAGCTGAGCTGCGCAGTCACTCTGCAGTCCTCCAGCTGAGCTGCGCAGTCACTCTGCAGTCCCCCAGCTGAGCTGCGCAGCTACTGGAAGCTGAGAGGGAGAACAGATTTGGTCAGCCAAGGGGCTGATCTTGAGTGACTCGCCTCAGGTCACATACAACATGGCTGTGCAAAAGGCTGCAGTGCAGCACACTGATGATGGAAGTGAGAGCCGGGCACATAACTGGGGTTGCACATTTGATTCCAAAACAGGACACAGAGGAGCAGCCTGTAGTATAGTGGCTAAGGTGCATGACGAGTACCCGAGGTTGGTGGTTCAAGCCCCAGCCCCATAGAACATTGCCGACGGGCCCTTGAGCAAGGCCCTTAAACCCACATGGTTAGCCTAATCAACTGTAAGTCGCTTTGGATAAAAGTGCCAGCTAAATGACATGCAATGTAACGCCACAACTTGTACTCTTGAATGAGGTACTTCAACTAAGCTTTGATTAAAATACCCAGCTCCGCTGATAAGAGTCCCTGTTGAGCTGTAAGAGCTGCCAGGAAATGCGTAAATTGTGACTGAAGAGATGATTCAGTCACACCACAGCACAGCTCTGCTAAAGTACCTGAGGATGCACATCATCAGAATGCAATTGTCGCAAGAGGAAGCGCGTCGTATGGTATCTGGAAGTCTGGTATCATGGAAGCCTTTCCTGCAGTCTGTCAGAACCACACCAACAGATGCTGAGATACCCAGAGAAAAGCCTAATCCAAAAAGGTCGAAGGATTCCACTGCAGGTCATAACCCCATGTTTCCACATTGGCAGAGATTTCACTTACAGTGATTTTGGTGTCCAGGCGGTTTGTGACACAGAAAATAGCACGATTGCAGTATATAAATCAGAACAGTGCTGCTGAACTGTGTGTGTTAACAGATGATCATTTGTGAGAGGCGTCTGCTCGAGGCAAAGGTGTCTCATAGTTACTAACAGTTATAGACTGAAACAAACAAAGAGGCAAAAAATGATTGCGTCTCCTAGGTGATGGCATATAGCTGGGTTTCTGGCCCCACTGCGGTTTTTAGCGACTTCCTGTCGAGAGCATGCTTGCAGAAAGATTGCTTTCTGCTTGGCGCTCCAACACCCCCTTCTTTCATCTGTTTTTTTCATGTAGGCTCTCTCTTTCACTCCCTCTCTCTCTCTTTTATCTCCACCTCCGAGATCAGTCTTCTAACAACTTGCATCACTAGTGAGGGGATGTTCCCCTGTTGCCACAGCAACCAAACACTAGTCCGCACCAGTGATGCACAGGTGTATTACCTAGCTCTGTGATCCTCATTCCTGGTCCTGCTGGGCCACGGTGCTTTCAGCTGTTATCACAGTTATCTCCCCTTCCTTTGCTTCACTGCTGAATTGCCCTTTCAGTTCCACAGGCCCAGACCTAAAAAAAACTTCAACTCCCATGGCGCAACACTTAAGTTTACTGCTATGGATTATGACACTGATACCCTGGCATAGCCTCTTCTCTTTGCCTAAACCTTTTTGCAGTCGTGAATCGCTCTTGAAAAGAGCAGCTGCAAACTGACTAAACGTAAATGCAGGAGCCCACTGAGACAGACAGGGCAGAGTCACTTTTGCACTCTCTCCCTCCATTCCTCCATTCCCTGGACCAGGGGCTCACAACCTCGGTCCTGGAGATTCCCCATGATGCTTCATTCTGTTACGGCCCAACTACTCGATCAATTAAGGTTGCAGTTAATTAAGGTGGAAAACCTGTGCTGAGGATCCACTGTCTTTGCTTCTCAAAACTTTAAGATAATGCAGGTTCAGATTGTTGTCCTTTGAAATCTGTCCTGAATTTTGGGTCCTAAGCACCGTTTGCATTTCTGATCAGGCACGCAATCAGACGACTGGGGCCCTGGCTGCGGCTAAGGTCATAGAGGTGCGAGGTGAAGAGCAGCTGGAAGACTACATTACCGAGATCGACATCCTGGCAGCCTGTCGCCATGCCAACGTGTTGGCCCTGCAGGAGGCCATCTTCTTCGAGGGCTGGCTGTGGGTGAGGCCGCGGCGTCCGAGAACCACACCACAGACCTCCAGACTGTCTACTGAGTACAGCTAGGGCTGAGCCATAAAACCTTATCAAAGAAACATCAAATTATTATTTGATCGTATTGAGATGTTTTTATTGTGATATCCACTTTACAATTTGCCACACAGCAGTTAAATACCCTGCATGATGAGTCCAAGCATGTGTGTGTGTTTCTGTTTATACTGACAGCACAGGTGAAATTAGATAATCAGGTCAACAGGCAATGTTTCAACATCTTCATATTACTATTTCTACATCATATCCGAACACAGAAAACAGGTACATGTGAAGTGGGTACTTGTATTCTGGTTCAGACCTAAGAAAGATGCTTTGTAAAATTCACATGCTGAGATGTACATTCCCCCTGACAAGCTGTGTATTTCATAAAGTGTGGTCCTGAATCTAACTTAACTAGGAAAATGAGAAAAAAGTACCCTTTATGGACAAGGGAATCAGACAACCATACTGACAGTAAAATACATGTATACATATCAGCACAGCATAACTAAGACTGACAGCAAACATTTGCGTGAAGGCTTTCAGCTGATGCTCTTATCAGGGTGCATTTACACACACCATCCCTTCACACTGTTTGTGTTCACTGAAATACGCTACATAAGGGCACCATCACTGTGGCCCTTACACACACCATCCCTTCACACTGTTTGTGTTCACTGAAATACACTACATAAGGGCACCATCACAGTGGGCACTGAACCTGCAACCTCTGAAAGTTACAAAGCCCAGTTTCCTCACTGTTATATCATGTGCACACCCTAACATTTACTAGAGATTGCCATGGAAATAACTCTGCTGGCACACTATCCCTGGTGAAGACCACAGTGACAATGTGACTCTCTCCCCCCCCCTCCCCCACCCCAGATCCTGATCGAGTTCTGTCCTGGGGGAGCCCTGGATGACATCATGCTGGGTGAGTGGGGGGGGAGGGGGTCATGTGGCAGGTCATGTGACATCACCTTGGGGGGCAAAAAAAAAAGTGAGATTCTGTATACATGTGATTTGTGAGAACTGCAATCATGTGGTCTCACACACACACACACACACACACACACACACACATACACACACTGGTATCCTAGGCTATGGACAGACAATGCAAAGCAAGGGCAGAAACAGAAGCTCCGCCTCTCCCAGGCTCTTTCAATCTTTCCTTCCCTGTTTTTCTCTTTGCCCTGCTCTGTGCTACCCTCACCCCCATGTTCCTCTCCTCTCTTTCTTTCTCTGAATTGAGTCAGCAAATCAGTCTTTTATCCTTTATTTAAGGACAGAAAACCCCACTGAGATTGATGCACCTTTTTCAGGAGGGACCTGGCATGTGCACACAGTCCCAATGTCAAGATACACAAACACAGGCCTCTATTCATAAAGCATACCAGAACAGGAGTACTGACCTAGGATCAAGTTTCCTATGTCCATATCCTATTCTTATTTGTTCCAACCTAAAAGGCTAAACTGATCCTAAATCAGGCCCTGTATTTGCAAAACATTTTCAAGAAGGAATGACTACGGTTCAGCTGTCCCCTCTCTATATCCTATCCTTACCTGTCATCTCCTTAATGGCCAAAGTGATTCCAGAGCAGGGCTTGTATTTATAAAGAATCTCACAGCGGGACCACTGATCTAGGATCAGGCTTCCCACGCCTGTATCTGACCCCTATCCATTGTGAGCCAAAACGGCAGACCTGATCCTAGATCAGCTATGTTTCTGTGAGTGCCAGTTTCACACAGGATGGGGATGGGGACGGGGGAGCGCCCGGCTGGCCCTTACAGCAGACGGGCTGGAGTCATGAGGAAACCCTGGGGGCGGCATGGCTGCCGTGCGGATCGATGCTCTTCACTCTGCAGGAGCAGACTGGCTGGCTGAAGTACCAGCAGCAACTGCAACGCTCTGATCAGATAGTCCATCACACTGGCCTGGGAACGGTCTGGGTCATTAGTGAGGTCACAGCATGCTGACCCGCTGTCTGAGAGACAGGACTGACCACACATTTCTGTGGTGGAGACAATGACGCTGTGTGTCTGTGTGTGTGTGTGTCTGTGTGCGTGCGTGTGTATGTGTGTGTGTGCGTTCTGCAGAGCTGGAGCGGGGCCTCTCAGAGCAGCAGATCAGTGAGGTTTGCTGTCAGACTCTCCAGGCCCTGTCCTACCTGCACCAGCACCACATCATCCACAGAGACCTGAAGGCTGGGAACATCCTGCTCACCCTGGAAGGACAAGTCAAACTGGGTCTGTATGGGCTCTTTGACCCCCCCCACTACACTGTTTACAACGGCATAGTCTTTGTGTCACTCTAACTACACCATCTACAACGGTATGGCCTCTATGTCTCATTTGCTACACTATGTGCAACTGGTTGGTCTCTGCGCCCTTCTCACCATACTGCAATTTTGGTTTGGGTTTTAATCATATTGTGACGATGTGTTTGTACTGTGATATTTTAATGGCCATTTTGCTGACTAAAATCAGATTGCCAGGAGAATCTTATGCCATCACCCCCTTGAGTTTTTAAACATTTTCAAAACCGTACCAATGTAAAATAGCTGGACTTTCAGGTGATTGGACTCTTGTCATCATTAAGCAATATGACATCTGTAACTGCCATTCATTTATCAGCTCATTTGATTATTGGGATATAGATTTCCTGCTATGCTGTGTTCAACTGCACTGCACTCAGCTGAACACTTACATCATTTATCGAAAATCGATTGCCCTCATTTGTCTACACATCTTATAAATACGTGTTCTATTAGTCCGTCTCTCTGCTTTTCTCTGCTTCTGTCAAGCCACAGCTCTTGCTTTGTTCCATCAGTCCATCCATTTATCCTGCTTTAACACTCACTCTCTTGCCCCACCCCTTAGCGGATTTTGGAGTGTCTGCGAAAAACACCAACAGCCTACAGAGACGAGCGACCTTCATTGGAACACCCTATTGGTCAGTATCATTTAAGGGGAAATCATAAACTGATCTTGGAAGTTTCACTCCATTGATATATTTCAGGAATTTGACTTGCATGCCAAAGAGTTTATACATGCCCAGATGTTTAGGCGGGTATACTCTGTGCACACCCCCGGATACACTCAGAACAGGGTGTGTGTTGGGTCATCCACATTCTCCTTACCAGGTTTGGATTGAATCTGCCACCCGGTGCAACAGAGGATGGATCATAAATCTAATGGAGAGAAATGAAGACTCGGGTCTTAACCCATTACTCTCTCCAACCAAAACCAGTAGCGCTCCCTTTTCACAAGTACTTTTGAATGAACACAGCCAGAGGATAAATTCTATGATAATGTAATGACTTGAGCATGCCAACCTCAACAACAAGCTTGCGTGCGAAACATATACTCTCTGGAAGCCGCTGTCCCCTTTTTCATAACTGCTTCATAAGTGGAGTGAGTTTAACATCATGGTCATTAAAGGTCAGCACTTTATGAGGGAGAAGTCATTGCTTGCGTGCGGGGATAAAGGAAACAGTGTTTTCCACAGCCGGGGGGGGGGGGGGGGGCGTCTCCAGAGAAAGGGTTTCTGGGAACCCTCCTAAGCAGTATGCAAGTTTCCAAATGCACTCCAAACACAAAGACAGAAGGGTATTAAACTGTCTTCTGTGAAATGTTAAATCTCTTTTCCTCTTTCTCTCTCTTACCCAGCACCCCCTCCTCCCAGGGTCTTTGCTCTCTCTCTCTCTCTTTCTCTCATACATTCATCCAAGCACAACAAAAGTCCATCTTAGCTGTAAGACACATTAGCTGTTAAATGTATCCATGAATGCATGCTTCAGTCATGAGCCGGTTAGGCCACTGTAAGGCACTGCTCTAGGTCTTCCAAGGAAACCAACAGAACAACATGTACAGGACAACTTGTGTTGGTGTGTGGTGTGTGTACACATGCATAAATGTGTGTGTGTGTGTGTGTGTGTGTGTGTATATACAAATGCACCTGTATGCCTTTCCCATTTGTCTGTCCATTTCAGGATGGCACCGGAGGTGATCCAGTGTGAAACGTCCAAGGACAATCCTTACAGCTGCAAGGCGGACATCTGGTCCCTGGGAATCACCCTGCTGGAGGCAGCTGAGATGGAGCCGCCCCACCATTCCCTCAACCCAATGAGAGTTCTGCTCAAGATCACCAAGTCCCCACCCCCTACACTCACCAACCCCCGCCTCTGGTCAGTGCCTTGTGCCCAGTCCCCAGCTAACATAATAATAGGCATCTTTACACAACGGGAAAACAAAACGTCAAATGGAACCTGGATTCACCAAAAAGGATCAACCCTCCAAAAAAGAAACTTTCAAAATAACCAATTTTTTAAATATGATTACAGTTAATTCACATAATTAATTGATAATTTAATTAGCATACTAATTTGTATATCCAGATCAACACCTCTCAGACTGCTGTTCTTCCTGGGGGCCCTGATTTAAACGTGTTGGTGACAGGACAGTATGCACAAACATATGTTATAAATATGCAGCCACCTTAAACAATATTGCATCATGATAAACAAACTATAAAGACAACTATTTACTAAAGGAAGCTGGATTTGAAGGATACAGAACTGTTGATGTTAGGTGTTTGTAATGATGTTTATGAAGGCTTTTAAAACCACAACTGGTCTGAAAAGACAATGCGGGGAGGCACTCCAGGTTATTGATGTAGAATACAGAATATGGAATTCTGAATTTGGAATGTGGAGCTCAGAAGACAGAATTCAGAATTTGGAATTCTAAATGTAGCACTGGCAGCACATGGAGTGTCTCTAGGCCCTGCCTGCCATTGTGTGTTGCAGGTCCTCCAACTTCCAGGACTTCCTGCGGAGGGCGCTGCAGAAGAACCCTGAAACACGTTGGGGGGCCCAACAGCTCCTAGCACACCCCTTCTCCTGTGCGGGGCGGGACGGCAGGGCTCTGAAGGAGCTCATCGCCGAGGCCAAGGCCGAGGTCACCGAGGAGATAGAGGCAGAGGTACCTGGGTGCTAACAGGGCTGTATTCTCATTGGAGCACAGAATTAATGAATAATTGAACAAATGGATGATGGATATGAAACATGACAAACTGAGCATTATGATACTGTCTTGGGTCCAGACCTTCCATAGAAATATAGTGAGAATGAGGATTTAAAAAAATAGTCCCACCCCATTTTTTTGTCAAATGCAAAGAGTAGTCGTTGACATAAATGGCTATACAAGTCATGGAAATGACCATTATCATGATCTCTATCCCTTTCTTTCTCAACCGGTTTTTCTCCTTTCTCCTCACTCTTTATCCTTCCTGCAGTCCTTGTCAGACCTACAGCAGTCCCTGGCTGAGGAAATGATCTCCCTGGAACCGGAGAAGGGGATAGTAGCAGCTGATGTCCCGTCAGGAGCAGAAACACCACAAACCCCTCAAGACGCCCCATGCACCTCCGAGCCAACCAAGGGAGATGATCCAAAACCTCCGGAGGGCAATGGAGGGGTGGCGGTAGTCAGGAGGGTGTCCCAGGGTGGGGAGAAGGCTCAGAAGCGGGCAAGACGTCTGTCCGTTCCTGGTACACTGCTCTCCCTGTTCTCCAGCACTTCCAGACGCTGCAAGTCTGGGTTCTGGGGGGATGTCTCGGTTGAGCAGAACCGGCCAAATGGGCCTGAAAGGGACACAGAGGGACAGGGGGGAGAGAGAGAGGAAGAGGAGGATGAGGGGGCCAAGAGAGGCCCAAAGGTACAGGACAAGGGACCTGTCCCACTAGAGGAGATTCAGGATATGACTCCTGCTCTAGAGGAGGTACAGGCTGAAAAGTCTGTCTCCGTGCCAGACGGCAGTGACTCTGAAAGCAAACAGGAGCCAGAAGAGGTTCAAACACACATTACTGTGAGAGGGGCAACATCTCCAGACAACTTAGGACACCAGGATCGGACGATGAGTGAGGGGGATTCTGCAAAAGCGGTATTGCCGGCAGAATCGCTCCCTGATAAGAGCTCGAGCCTGAAAGAGGTCCAGGTCAGGAATGAAGCAGGCCCAGAATCTGAAGCTTCCGAAGACTGTCCTGACGTAAGTCAGCTTTCAACAGCAAGGTCACCGGGCGAGGCTGTCCCTAAGACGGATGGGACGTCGCTGGTGGAAAATGGGCCAGAGGGTAAGGTGAGGTCCTTAGCGGACGCCGAGGCGACTATTGCCATGGTTTCCACTGCACCTGTCACCATGGCAACTGCTGCCCCATTCGGAGTTGCAGAGGTATGCCTCCGCTCCCTCCTGCTGCAGGGGGCGCTGCTCCCTGCCCTGTGTTTGGAGACGCCTCTAGGCCATGCACAGGGAGGGGCAGGGCTGGGGGCGGAGCCTGGACACTCTGTGACAGACTGCCTGGATCTGTCCATAAGGGCTGGAGCCCTTAACCCTGCTACTGCAGCAGCGGTGGGGACAAGCAGGAACGAAAGTAAAGATGAGAGAAACCGAACGACTGAGGAAGAGAAACAGAAAGACGGCGGGGTAGCTGGGGATAGAGCGAGAGAGGAGGACGAAAGGGGGGAGGGAAAGGAGGAGGAAAGAACCAGTATTCCTCCAGCTGAGGAGGATGGTGAGGGACAGGTGGAAAGGGAGGAAGATGGAATCAGGACAGAAGAGAAGAGTGAGGAAAAGCAAGAGGCAGAAGAGGTAAAGGAGGAGCAAGGAAGTGAGGGAGGGGCAACCAGAGAGGAAGAGAGGGAGGGAAACCACAGTACAGAGGGAGAGGGAAAAGGAGAACGAGGCACGAGTCCAATAAATGCCAGTGAATCGGTTTCCGTTACAGACAGAGAAGGGGGGGAGAGAATTGATGGAGGTGCGGAGGCCACCCTGTCAGGGCAAAAGGAGGAGGTACCATCCGAAAACAAGAGGGAGACAGGCTTGTCAGGGCAAAAGGAGGAGGAACCATCCGAAAACAAGAGGGAGACAGGCCTGTCAGAAAGCCAAGGAGAGGGGGAGAGAGAAGGGGGGAAGGAGGAAGAAAAACAGGTGGAGGAGGAGAAGGAGAAAGTGGCAGTGGTGGAGATGGAGGGAGAGAGGAAAGAGGAAGTGAGCTCAGAGGAAAGCAAGGGTGGAAATGACGGGAGAACAGCAGAGGAGGGGAAAGACAAGAACCCTAGAGAGACGGATGCTGTAGATGGAAGAGTGGTGGAGGAGAGAGGAAAGAAAAGAGAGAGGGAAAAGGAGGGGGAGGAGATGGGGAGTGAGGAAACTGTGGGTGAGATAAAAGATATACGGCTGCGAGAATGTGAGAGGGCCGGAGATGAGAGACCGAAGGAAGGGGCGGAGCGGCCCACCGAGCAGCCAGAGACGGGAGCTAAAGAAGGAGAGAGGGACTTGGAAGACGGAAAGAAGAAGAAGAGGAAAAAGGAGAAGGAGAAGGGAAGTGTCAGGGCCAAGAAGTCCACCAAGCGGGTGAACTTTGTGTGGGATGCAATAACAGGAAGGGAAGATGGAGCGAAGAGAACAAGGGCTGAGGATGAGGAGCGGGAAGAGGAGGAGGAGAGGAGAAGGAGCATTGTGAACGGAAGCACTGCGGCAGACTTGCAACAGACGGATCAGGACCTCCGCACAGGAACCAGCCAATCACAGGCAATGGAGGACCAATCCCGACTCTCCAAAGGAGAGAATCCTGTCCCAGCAAGCTCTGGGCCTGAGGGGGTGAGTCAACAACCCTACCATAGAAACCTGAGTAGAGCCCTGATGTATGTTCAATGTAAACGCTTATGGCACACAAAATTCCTAAAAATATTCTGCTAATCCGAAATAATTTACTGTAGAACGGTTCTGATTGCAGATTTCAGTTGGCTTTGACCGTTTCCCATCTTACAGATGCACACTGTATCATAGTATTCATCAGAAGCAGTACCGTCCCCTAACCTGAGCAGGGTTACTCCACACTTCAGTTAGAGACTATTCAAGCTCCAAATGATGATGTCATATTCATGCGCTTGGTAACGGAAGCGAGAGTCAGGTCTAATCACCCCCCCCACCTTGCCTTCCCCTCACTCAGGAATTCTCCAACAACAGGAAAACTGTCAAAAAAACTAGGAAATTCATGGTGGATGGCCGGGAAATGAGCGTCACAACCTCTAAAGTCATCAGCGACAGCGACAGCAAAGATCAGCAGCTGCGATCCATCAGGTAAACCCCCCCAGGAAACAAAATACTTTATACTTATGTTTTACTATGTTGAGCATTTGTGTATTTATGTACTGTTTTTGTGTCTGCGCAGACGGCAGGAGCTGCATGCGCTTAAACTGCTGCAGAGGGAGGAGCAGAGGGAGTATGCGCAGCTGGAGCAGAAGCTGCAGCAGCAGCGGGAGCAGATGTTCCGCCACATCGAGCAGGAGATGACAGTGAGAGAAACCACTGACTGCATTTCATGAACTCCATTATGGATTGAGCTAAACTTAGCTGTCAATCATTCAGTCGTTGGTCCAAATCAGTGATTCACTGATACTGTACAAAGTACTGCAATCTTTACACAGTTCAGATTTTGAATGGATTTGGAAAGGTTTTATTTTTGTTTTTGCTTATACTTGAACAGTCTGTGCCACAAACTCAAATACCTAAACGCACCACGTCAAACGCAGGGCCAGTAGCAGCGTGTACAAACTGATATGACTCTGGGTTTTAACTGGAGTCACTGAAAGGCAGAGATGTGGTAATTATCGCTGGTTACACAGTGGACCTTTATCAGAGTGTCCGGAAACACTTCCCCCCACCCCATTCTGCTCTGGTTAGCACTCCAGTACTTTCGACTGCAGGCACTCAATTTCTAACATACTGTCTGGGCAACATTTATTGATCGTTGCTGCCTACAAGCTTACTGGGGAATTAGTGTATTACCTTCCTCTCTCATCTTTCCTTCACTCTCCTTTTTTTGGGGTAAAGGTTGGTTTTGGGAGGGGGTTGTTAGATTTAACATATCTTTTATGATGGTGTAAATATGTTTCAAAAGGTGTTCTATAATTGAGTTGAAAGAATCAATCTCCTCTCCGTCCTTCTTCCTCCTCTCTCTCCCTCTCTCTCCCTCCTCTCTCTTCCACCTCTCTTCCTCCTCTCTCTTTCAGAGTAAGAAGCAGTACTATGACGGTGAGCTGGAGCGGGTGGAGCGGCAGTACAGGCAGCAGAGCGAGCGGATGGAGGCGGACCACACCCAGAGGCTGAGGGAGGAGGCCCACCGGCTGAAGGCCCAGCAGGAACGGGAGCTGAGCCGCAGAGGAGCCACCCTGAGGACCGACCCCAGGGAGGTGAGCCACGCCCACGTCAGGCCAGTGCCATGCCACTCCAGCCCCAGTCATGCCCAAACCCAACCAAGACCAAGCCCAAACCATACCCTCCTCATTCCCAACCCCCCTCCACTATGCCCACATCATACCCACAAATGTTAAACTCAAGCCATACCCTCACACTGCCCAAAATGTGCCCATGCCCTACCAAAACCATGCCCATGCACTACACAAACCATGCCCTCACACTGCCAAACCATGCCCATGCCCTACCAAAACCATGCCCATGCACTACACAAACCATGCCCTCACTGCCAAACCATGCCCATGCACTACCAAAACCATGCATGACCAAAACCATGCCCTCACATTTCCCAAACTATGCCGCGATAATGCCAAAACACGCCCATGCATTACCCAAACCACGCCCTCACACGACCCAATCCATGCTCAAATATTGCCCAAACCATGCCGTCACACTGTTCAAGCCTTATTCTTTCCAAGACACACCCTACTGACACAGGTTTTCCCAGAGATTAGCAGTTGACAGATCCATGCCAATACTCTCATAAGTGTTTGGTTCAGAGTGCCCTCACAGTCTGTGGTGGCCCTTCTGCTCAAAACAGAAACAAACACCACAAACTGTTCAAAGTGTCCCATTAGCGACCATTACATCTACTGTCAATCACACACATAACTACTTCCACAGAGCAGCCCATTACCATATTACCGCTCATTTCAAAGGCACTGAGGAAAGGCAGAGAGTGAAGCACTTCCTTCATCTCTGTGGGGAATGACACGGCACTTTGCCCCCCCCTCAGGAGCAGCGGTTCCTGCAGAAGCAGCAGCAGGAGCTGAACGAGGCGCTGCAGAGAGCAGTGCAGGAGCACAAGAGGAAGGTGGCCTCCATGGAGTGGGAGATCACTGTCAAATCACAGCAGCTCAAGAGAGGTAACACAAACACACACACACACACACACACATATTAATACACTTACTCACACTCACACACATTAACACACAAACACACACACACACACACACATTAACACACTTACACTCACGCACATTAACACACACACACACACACAAACACACACTCTCACACACACATCACAAAGTTTCATGGTAACCTCCTAACACACACTCACACACAACAATAACACACTAACACACACAAACACATAAACAAACACAATCTTTCTGTCAGATTCACTGAAAAGGCAAGCCGCGCAACACTCCTCCCAAACAGGACCCAGGCTCGCAGGGCAGGGCGTGGCGTGGCACGCGGGGGCGTGGCATGGCTCAGAGAGGGTTTGATGTGTCTGTATGGTAATGGGAATTTACTGTCATCCATCAGTGGAAATCCAATTTTACTCAGGGGCTGCTGGTGCCAAACCACCCTCAGCCAAAAGCAATCAGCTAAAGAGCTGTCACAGGCGGAAGGATTAACCATGTGGCCTCTCTGCCCCTCCCTCCTCCCACCCAGCCCGTGAATCTGTGATCTGGGAGCTGGAACAGCGCCACCTGCAGGAGAAGTACCACCTGTTCAAGCAGCAGGTGAAGGAGCAGTTTTCACTGCAGAGGCAACAGCTCATCAAGAGGCACAGCAAGGTACGAGCACTCCCTTACACCTGTACAACACCTGAGCACCTGTCTCCCTTTCACCTGTACAACACCTGAGCGCCCGTCTCCCTTACACCTGTACAACACCTGAGCGCCCGTCTCCCTTACACCTGTACAACACCTGAGCGCCCGTCTCCCTTACACCTGTACAACACCTGAGCGCCCGTCTCCCTTACACCTGTACAACACCTGAGCGCCCGTCTCCCTTACACCTGTACAACACCTGAGCGCCCGTCTCCCTTACACCTGTACAACACCTGAGCGCACGTCTCCCTTACACCTGTACAACACCTGAGCGCACGTCTCCCTTACACCTGTACAACACCTGAGCGCCTATCTCCCTTACACCTGTACAACACCCGAGCGCCTATCTCCCTTACACCTGTACAACACCCGAGCGCCTATCTCCCTTACACCTGTACAACACCCGAGCACCTGTCTCCCTTACACCTGTACAACACCTGAGCACCTGTCTCCCTTACACCTGTACAACACTGAGTACCTGTCCCTCTCCAGCTGTAGAACACCTACGTTACCTATATCTTTATGCCTATACAGCGGATTTACCTCTCCACCTGTACAACACCAACCTCACCTGTCTTGCTACACCTGTACAAAACCTAGCTTACCAGTCCTTACCTAGTTTTACAAAATGTAGGCAGCTGACTGTGCTCCCATCCCTTCTCTCCCCATCCCTCCCTCTCCTCCAGGATAAGGAGCGGGCGTCACGCTACCACCAGGCCCTGCTGGAGGAGCAGCGTGGGCAGCACACTCAGGAAAGAGCCCGGCTTCAGCGCACCCAGCGGGCCGAGGCCAAGGCCCGGCTGGCCCAGTTCAAGCTGGACCTGAGGGCCCAGTGTTTGCCCGGTCCCGAGCAGAGACAGCGCCTCACTCAGGTCAGAACCAGACACTGCATGGCCAGGCTCATACACTCATACTCATACCAGGGATATACAAGACAAGAAATGACATGTCAACAACTCTTTTAAAATATACATAATTCAAGAAAGCGCTGATGTTATCATTGGTCTGTCTTTGAAATCCATTCCAAAGTCTGACTTTGGGGAAATTCAGTTGGGTAAATGAGTAGTAGAGACGGAGGCCCTGATCTGGCCCTCTGTCCTTCCCGTTACAGTTTGTGTCAGAGGAGGAGGCCCTGCAGAAGCAGGAGAAACAGAGTCTCCAGCAGAGCCAGGAGGTCCAGTTGCGCCAGCTCCAGGAACAGTGCGATAGCAACATCGCCGACCTGCAGCAGATACAGGTACATACCTCACCTGTGCACACCTGTGTTACATCACACACACAGTGACATGCAGCAGATACAGGTACATACCTCACCTGTGCCTGTGCACACCTGTGTTACACCACACATACAGCGACCTGCAGCAGATACAGGTACATACCTCACCTGTGCCTGTGCACACCTGTGTTACACCACACATACAGCGACCTGCAGCAGATACAGGTACGAACCAATCTTAACCGTGCCTTTGGAGAGAGGTTCTTCAACCAATCATGAGCCTGCGTCTCAACACTCAACAGCGCCCTCCTTTGGGCAGTAGGGTCCATGCAGTCTTCCTGCAGGACCTGTAAAGTGTCTGTGTGAGACGAAGTGGAGTAAAGAGAAACAGCAGCTGCTATTATGTTTCACTAGGCCAACCTTAACTGACAGAGTGAGTGTGTGTGTTCTTTACGTCAGAATGAAAAGCTGCAGCTGCTGGTCGATAAAGAGAAGAAGAAGATTAGAGGGCTGGAGGATGAACACACACTGGAGCTAAACGAGTGGAGAGACAAACTAGCCTGCAGGAAAGAGGTGAGCAAGAGAGTGAGAGGGAGAGGTGCTGAGGGTGAGGGAAGGGCAGGAAGTGAAAGAGCAGAAGCCAGGCAGAGAGCTGGAGAGGGGCTTTAATTTAGTATAATTTCATCTGTGGGCATCTCACCATAACACGTGACTGGTAAGTACAGCATCTCCAAAATGTAGTATTTGGCAAACAACTTTGATCATGTGCAATGCAACATAATTCAGGTAAAAAAAATGTATAATGGGTTTATAATGGGTCAATTCTGACACTTTTATTACCTGACCACATCTCTAGGAGAGAGCGAGAGAGAGAGAGGTGGGAGAAACAGGGGAGGTGAGAGACAAAGAGAAAGGAAAGAGGGGAAACAAATGAATACAAGGGGGATAAAAAGGATTTACTTTCCATACTGTGTGTGTGTGTGTGTGCGCGTGTGTAGGTGTTAGAGGAAGATCTGGCTCGCCGACGCAGAGAGAAGGAGGGGGGAAGGAGGCGGGGCAGTGAACCAGAGTCCAGAAACACAGGCCGCCGCCCACGATTCTTCCCCAGCATGAGCTTCTCATAAACACCTGAAATACTACTGACAAATTCAGCTACGGACACTCACAAACTCAGCTACTGACTCACACACTTAGCAACTGGTACAGACACACAAACACACACAGCTACTGACACACACGAATGCACTCAACAACTGACACACTCACTAATACACTCAACTGACACTCAACTACTGACTGACTCACTGACTGACTAACACACACACACAGTCACAACAGTGCAAGTCTGAGCAATACGATCCAATTATTATTCAAACTGAATTTATCCTGTATAGCATCATGATAACAAAGTCCAGTGCTCAAGAGTCCAGCTTCATAAACCATTGTTGTAAATATGAATATAATATTGTTAGGGAGATAATTATTTTGTTGTCAGTTGCTTGATATGGAGTCTTCCTAAATAAAGATACTCATTTATGTTTCCATGGTATTTTTATGATCATTTTTGTTGTCCCCATTCCCTCACTTTCCCATAATCACTCACATTATCCCAACAAAATTATACAAGTTCCCTTTAATTTTAGGTTTCAAACTTCGAGGCCGATACAGACCAACCTGCGACGCAGGCCAACTCCTTTTCCAAAGCTACAGAATAAAAGGAAATTATGAATATATTTCATGCGTTTTTCGATATAGATGGTACAATACGTTCGTCCATTAGGAACATGAGGTAATTCATAGATGTGGGTGTGGACGATGCGTGGAGGCGCGGCATTGCTGGGAACTGTGTGAATCAAAGCGCCTCCCACTTCAGACGGCAGTCTTTCCCCACAGCGCAGCGCCCGGATAAATCTCAAAGCCGAACTGAGAGAGGGAGGTGTCACAGCGGACTAGGCACAGACCTCTGAGTGCGTCCTAGCTTTCTGAGGTAGGCTTACAATTTAAACACTGCAATATCTTCCGATAGTCACGCTTTCCAGACGTGCTGTGTTTACGTACGGAAGAGCCAGCCTGGATGTGCGGGACTTTGCTACATTCATGATCTTGTGTCTTGAATTGGACCTTGAAAACCTGCCTTACTTCTGTTTAATTTTTAAATATACTAAAGCACCTATTTCTAGTGTTAATGTAGCACAGTTATGAACATAAGTAAAATAATCTGTGTCAGGGAATCAAAATGCATACAATGGATTTTTAAACGTGAGGAACAGGTACACGTAGAATATTTACTGTTTGTCGACAATGTGGAATATGGAGCCCGTTTGTTGTTTTGATCATGAGTACATTCTAAGATGGAATAGATCACACAATGCAGGGCCACTTGATCATTCATGAGCTTGAGCTCCTCTCTCTTTAGGACAATGTCCTTCGGGAACTGAGCGCCATTTTACCACGAAGCTTTAAATAAAAAACACTAGCGGTCTAGCGGCGGCTATCACTGATAAAAGCCACCGGGCCATTTGGACGTGCTGACCCTTACCTTATTTACACGCAGTACTCTTTAAATCGTTTCCTTGGATGGGGTGTGGCGGCACAGACTGACAGGTGAAAGGACGCAGCGTATTGCGCCAGAACAGGGTTCTGAGGGAGCTTAGCCGCTCATTTTCCACCCGAATGGCACGAGCAGTACTGTACCCGCACGAGTCGTCGCCTAAAGACTCAGCGCTGATGTTTGTTTTCCATTGCAACATTATGTAAAGGACCAACAACTTTCAGATCAGAGTTCGTTTTGTATCTCCTACAAATATCTATCTCCTGGTTTATGACAACCAATGCAAGCTTCAAACAAACAACTCACATTTTCCAGGGATAATAACAGCTAACAAACATCTGCCTCCATAATTGCATGGCGTGATGGTTGTTTGATTTAAAGGTCCACAGCAGGAAAATGAGACGGTTTAATAAAAGCAAGTTATAGCCTAGCATGCTCACAGAACATGGTAAGAATTACAATCAAGTCCCGAGGTCCCAGTGCATGTTGCCTGTTTGGTTCTGCTCACTGTATTGATATGTGGAGAAATCGTTGGTTTTGATGTGTGATCATGTCATCAGTGAGCTAAACTAATGCTGCCCAGCTAAACCTCCTGCACCTGTAGTAATGAGAAACCCGCGGCTCTGTAATGAATAGAGGAAGAGAAGAGGAATGGCTGAGATTTTCTAAGGGACAGCTGTTTCCTGGTTGTTTTGTGCAGCCAGTGCTGTTGCTGAAGTGGTGTACAGCAAGATGCTTCATTAAAAGAACTGCATGATATATTCACAATTACAAGCAATGGGGATATAAATTGGCAGGAAAAACTTTCCAATTAATCCATTAATTAACCAATTTGTGTGACCAAAAAAGTGAGTTAGTTATGAATTTGTTAATGAACAAGTTGTTCACACTTGAATACATTTTTGACGGGGTCTCTCCTCTCCTTTGGGCAGTGCAGTGTAGCCATGCGGCGTCCGTCCTTCCTGTCCCTGCTCTGTCTGTCTGTCCTGCTGCTGCTGGAGCAGCCTGGGTGGGCCAAGCGTGGCAGTGGCGGCTCCAGCTCCAGCAAGAAGACCTCCTCCTCTTCCTCCAGTAGCAAGGGATCATCCTCATCCTCACATCACAAACCTACGCATAGCGGGAACTACCCAAAGCAACCGAGCGGGTACCCGGCTGGTGGTAGCTACCCTTCTGGAGGTAGTTATCCTAAACAAAAACCAGCAGGAGGCAGCTATCCCAACCAGAATCCAGGAAGAGGAGGCTATCCTAACCAGAATCCAGCAGGTGGGTACCCTGCTGGAGGTGGGTACCCTGCTGGAGGGAGCTACCCCAACCAGCATCCAGGAAGAGGTGGATATCCTAACCAGAACCCAGCAGGTGGGTACCCTGCTGGAGGGAGCTACCCTAATCAATATCCAGGAAGAGGTGGCTATCCTAACCAGAATCCAGCAGGTGGGTACCCCGCTGGAGGTGGGTACCCTGCAGGAGGAAGCTACCCCAATCAATATCCAGGAAGAGGCAGCTATCCTAACCAGAATCCAGCAGGTGGCTACCCTGCTGGAGGTGGGTATCCTGCAGGAGGTAGCTACCCCAATCAATATCCAGGAAGAGGCGGCTATCCTAACCAGAATCCAGCAGGTGGGTACCCTGCTGGAGGTGGGTACCCTGCCGGAGGTAGCTACCCCAATCAGTATCCAGGAAGAGGCGGATACCCAGTTGGAGGTGGACAGGGGGGCTACCCTGCTAGAGGGGTTCCCAACTGGAACCCCAATAACCAGATCCTGAGCCCCCGCTATGGCAGTCATGGGGGCTATGGGGGCTACGGTAGCTACGGTGCAGGTGGATACGGTGCAGGTGGATTCGGCAAGGGAGGGTCCCCCTTCTCCCACAAGGTGAAGAACATGGGCTATGGACCCACGCACAAGTCCAAGGGCTTTGCCAAGAAGGCGATGTTGGCGGCCGGCGTGGGGGCGGTGGCAGGAATGGCGGTTGGATATGGCCTGGGCCGTTTCCCTCAGCCAAGCTTCACCTTCAACAGCCGCCAGGAGGAGTACTACTACAACCGCTATATGTACCGCAAGTACGGCTCACGGTCCACCGATGAAAACGACTACGGCCGCGACTACCACTTCAAGAAACCGTCCCAGTCCTATGACAGCTACATGGAGACCTGCATGAAGAGGGAGGACCTGCTGAAGGGGGAGGCATATGCCACAGGGATGCAGGGGGATGATCCAGCCGTCGCCACCATCAACCCCCCCTCCCCCACTCCCTCCAGCCCATCATCCGGCAACGACACAACGTCAGCGCCGGAGACTGGACAGGGAGTGACCGGTAGCAGCGACAATGCAACTCGGACGCCCGCCCCAGCCGCAGAGAACCCTGGCAGCCTGTCCACTCAATCCCCTGGCAAAGCTGAAACGGTGAGGAAGGAGCAGGGGGCAGAGGACGAGACAGTGAGCATCATGGAGATCGGGTACCCAGAGCTAATCGAGCAGATGAAGGCACGGAGATGTGTGGAGCTGTACATGGTTTACTCGGAGAGCTACCTGGAGAGGCAGACCGGAGATCGCATGCACAAAAGCAATGACATGCCAACGGGGGACGTAGCCCAACAGCGCCCTCTATGCCAGGGAATGGTACTGATACTCAGCACTGCTGTCACATTACTGAGCAGCACTGTGCTACTGCAATGAGGTGGGAGGGGGAGCTGACGCGCACATACACAAATACACACACACCTACAGGCACGCACACACGCACGCACGCACACAAATAATGGCAGTTGCAGTCAAACAGACAGAAGGAAGACAGCAGGACCACTGTTTACTGTCTGGCATTCTAATCAGAGGGAATTGTGGGAATTTGTGTTTTGCTTTTATTCATGCTTCAGAGCACTCAATACTGACACTCAGACACTCACATTCACTCTTGCTGCAAGATATCCAACTGATAAATACTACACCTTTAAAACTACTTTTAAATATATCGAATTGTAAATAACCTGAGTCCAGACAGTGGTGGGTAAATTGTAGTATCAAATCTCCCATCTGCATCTCATTTACAGTGGACTAAAAATAACAGATTCAACGCGCATTCAGCTAAAATGAAAATATACAGATTGGGTCTAAGCAAGAGCTACCATTCATTCAACAGCGTGAGTATTCATGGCAAACCATGTCACCTTGTAAAAACTACTGTTGAACAGTTTTGATTGAAAGTTACATTTTGTTTGTCATTACTTTGATTTAATGAAGATGGATGAGACAACAAAAAGGATTCGGATTTAGTGACATAGAATAGCTGAAGTTAGTGAAGGAAAAATGTGAATATTTTTGTGAACTTTTATTGAAGTTAGCTTATGTTTGCCTTATTGAATGTACACCATTCAATAAGGCACACCATCACAAGCTCAGTGCAAACAGTGAGGGGGTTAATGGCAACTGACTGATGGAGCTTATATTGTCACTATTGTATGCAGTGTTCGAAATGACCACTGTCTCAAGTTCGTGATTGACAGCTCATTGCAGCTCCACCCATGACAGGGTTCATGATGTCTCATTCCACAATCACTAGTGAGGGACTCTTCAGTTTGTTCAGTTTTTGATGGATGATGTCAGAGGCAAAATGAATGATGTCACAGAGGACATGGATGATGTCACAGTAGAAATACTGTGTGGCATAAACAGCCACAGCTTCACAGAATAATGTAGCTTTGAGTGTAGAGCCCCAGATAACAGGATATTTACACTGTACCAGCCATGTGCACAATGACAGTCTTTTTTTAACATTGTTTAACATGCGTAGAAGATGTACACAACATGGACAAATGTACAATTACATCTAACATTGAGTTTAAGCTGTTTATCTTTAGATATTTTGCACTTTTTATTGATATGTGGCTATTAACTATGAGTCGGTGAAAATGGTCAGGGGTTAATTAGTTTGTTTCTTATGATATAACACCAGATAATAAATGTTCTTAAACACCAGTGTTAGAGCATAAAACAGAGACTGGGTATGGAGAGGGGTTTACTCGCTCCTAGGGAAGACATATTTAAAACAAACCCATTTCAAAAATAAAACAACAAAAATGTTCAGATGGGTGGTTAAAATCATCACTTCCATACAGAGGAAGTTCCTGTCTGGTACATGAGGGGCAGCCATTTGTATAACATTTAACCAAAGAGTTACAGGGGCGGAAAGAAAGGAAAGAGTTTTTGAGTATATTTTAAATTGGGCGGGGGCGGGGGGGATATGTCAGATTCATGATGGAAAACGTACCCTAAACATTTAAATGTTTCAGAAAAGATTCTTAAAAAAGTCTACTAAATTCATGTGCTTAATGGTAAACAATAGACTGTTACTTTAACTGTCATTTTTGCAGTCAAGAGTAAAATGAACTGATGTGTGCCAAGGTAGGATTTCAGACTTTACTACAGTATTTCACCTTGCTAATACACTCCCAGGAGAACAGATGGCATATATAATGGAGATGATCATAATAAATGGTCCATGTGCCTTTGTGTAAACAGTGTGACTCCGAGGCAGGTGTGGCCAGTGTCAGGTGGTGAGTGGAGACAAAAAAAAAAAAAAACATTACAGAACGAACTAAGAAAAAAAAGCCACTTGCCGTTTCATCCTCAATCTTTTTAGGAAAGTAGGAAAGCCAGACACCGCTTTTTCCAACTAAAAATGACCCAAAAGGCTGAGAAGTAGAACATGTCCAAGGGCCAGGGTTTTGGCCGGAGCAAACCAAAATATCAACAAAAGCATAGAAAGGCCCCCTGCAGCTTTTAAAGAGACCGAATGAAGGCAATGACTCACCCCTGGGCTGCTCACCAATCCGCCTGTCCCACCTCCATCCCTGGTTCTGCAGGCCCCCCGGGCTGGGTGAGGGAGCAGGGACACGGGCAGGCTGCAGCCAAGGAGCAGGCCCTCTCTTCTTCTCCCTCCACCTCCCCCTGGCCACGGCTACCGGAACCAAAAACGGACACAGTTGCTGTGGCATTAGCTGGTTTCTGTGTGACACCACTTAGCTGCTCTGCACTAGGTAAGGCATGCTTCAAATGATTACATTTACAGGGTCATATGGCTAGGCTTAAGTTTAACCTATTGGATAGTTGTATAACAGACCTTTCCTAGTCTGGTACATCCACACCTCCAAGGCTAACTGGTGGGTTATGCTCTGTAGATGGTATAGTGGCTTGTTATATAATTACTCATCACTGCTTACTAAATAGCCATTATAGACCATTACTTACATTTTGCCAAAAAAATATGTACATACAAAAGCAAACAAGCTTAGCTGACCATTAGTGACCATTATCAAATAACACTGCATGAAAGTGTCACTGACATCAAACTGCTAATCCAAATTTGTTATATTACTCTTATTTTTCATGCAGTTTACTTGCCTGAGTGGCAAGGTGTGTTCTCACAATCTGATTGGTGTAAACTCTGCTGATGTCACACAGCATGTGAGCAGACAGAGCTGGCTGTCAGCTGATTTAGACTCTACTTTCCTGCCTGATCTTGCTTCACTTATTTGTGCAGCTGCACACTAAATTTAGTGGTTTATAATGCTGTGTTCTAGTTCAGGATGTTTCCCTATTTACATGGCTTTCATTTTTGTTGTTCTATATCAAAACCAGAAGGCAGAAATGTTTTTCATTTGTTAAAATGTCAGTTTTTAATTCAAGCACTACTTCATCTGATGTACAGTTCACACATTGTATTTGGTATATCTGATCTCACTGTGTATAGCATGAGCAAGTTATTTAATCTCACCAGAACAGAAACCACTGTTTTTAACGTGAATATGGACCATTACTTGTCTTCTTGTTCTTATTCTTCATCTTCCTCTTACTGCTATTATTGCAGTTCGACGACTACTTGTTCTCACTCTGATTTTATATAACAAGTGCTCTTATTTTGTACATTTCTACTGTTCTTCTCTGTTGCATGGCTAACACCTCTCAGCTAGTAACGGGAGAATGGTAACTCACAGATTTTAATCAGTATGACCACTTTTGATTGGTTTAGACAACTCAATGACGGGCAGCTCATTGTAGCTCCTCCCACAGCAGGGTTCATGGTGCATCACACTGTCCTTTCTACAGTCGGTGGCTTTCAACACCTTCCACCTGGAGAACGCTACATTAGGCTAACAAAGGGAGCAGCGTAGTTCCAGTAAAAATTAAACCAATACCAATAAAACTGCCTGACAATATCACACTGGTATAATCAGTTGACCACTGGTCGAGTGCAGTGGAGCCAGAAACTATAGTACAGAAAGACTATGAAAGCAAGACCATCAGGAACATTTATCCTTTAGCTTCCAGTGTCCGATTTACCCGTATGGTCAATCTCCATGGATCCAATCAAAACTGTCTGCTAATCAGCTAAGAGAAATGTTGCTAATTATTCTACAAAAATACCAAAACAAAAATCTGCTCTTCAGAGAAAAAACTTATCCTATACAAGATGGGATATGGTTTTTGTTTTACGTATTAGAACTTCCGTTTCAGATTTGAACCCAGCAGAAAATGCGGGAAAAAAACGTTTATGCAATTATCGTGTATCCCATTCGTACCCGTGGGAGTTTGAGTGTGTGTTTGTGTGGCGATTAACGCAAAAGCATATCAAAAGGCTTACTGTTAACTGTTTGCTCTCTGTGGACTCAAATAAAGATCGGGCGCTTTTCTGGACCTGTCGCCTCCGGTCTCTGTCTGTCCGTCTCTCTTTCTATGTCCACCCATCCCGAGTAAAAATGCTCGAAAACTACTAGGGAAGGACAACAAATCTGCGCTTACTATGTCAACTAGGATGAAATGGAATATGGCTAAATTACCTCAAGATGGCTGTCCAAAGTCTGTCCAGCTCCTAGCTCTGAGCTAATTAAGAACACTTCTTTTACCTACGTGTCACACCAACCTTTCTCAGCCAATTAAAGCAATAAGTACAGACCAGCCTTGCTTAGCTAATCAAAGCAATTAGTACATACAGCCGGTCTGTCAGGGCATTAACTGTAAGAGTGAAGTATCTGAGATTAAACGATTGATTTTTTTAACGTTTGTAACCGTTTACCATTGATACGGCACAAAGCAATGAACACAATTTATTAATTTGAATTAAAACAATGTTCTTGGCTTCTGTGAAGGGCTACTTCCTTAGCTTATTCAGACGAGCAATTGGAGTCCAAGTGCCTGGAAGCCCAGTCGAGCTAAAAGCTGCTTAAAGTGCTGAGGTCATTGGGCCGTTACTACTCCAACAATATGACTCTTCTTATCTAAGTAAATTGAGATATCTGTTGTGAATTGGAGATTATTACAAGATTTAGACAATTGTGCTACTTTTTTTCTCATTGTCACAACTCTGCAATTTAAGGCACAACTGAAGGTTTGGAGTTTTAATTTAGCTTCATTAAATCTGGCAGCCTATGCATTTTCTGAATTCACTGCTGTGTTGCTGAAGCACAACATATGACTCATTAGGAATGAGATGAATTACTCTGAAGATGTGGAACCAGCATATTTGTTGGTGACAGTTTTGGCTGTGTTTCTCCTGTAATTAAGGGCAAGATGGTATTAAAGGGTCAAGATTTCATGGAGCCTGTAGTCTGTCCCACAGCGTCCTGACTGGGAGCAGAATGTGTTTCTGTAATTCAGCAGTGTCTATCCCTGGCAGTGCAGTGATACATTCTGTAGGAACTTCACAGCTGTCCAAAGGGTTACATTTTATAAATGAAGTTTTATGAAGTCACTGCTGGTCTAATGAGCCAGCTAACATCCCATAGACCCAGATGTTTACTCAAGACATTACAGAGAGAAACAAAACCCTGGATATCATTTAGCAGCTTCCTGTTCTACTTCCTGCTGTTTAGCCTGGCAGAGATTAAAGCAGTCAATTACATAGTGTATGGAAAGAAAAAAGTTAACATTATACATCACATGCTTTTTTCATTAGGGGAGATATTCCATTAATAAACTGCAGATTAATCATGAATCACCATTCTTAGCTGCTTTGTAGTTTAATTTACATGTGAAAAGGGGGTCAATACCAATACTTTTGCAGTGCAATCATTTGGTGTCACAGAATAGAAGATTTTACAGTCTATACTTACAGGGACTCCTAAATGTAATGGTGCACAGCATAGGTTTGTCACATTCACAAGAGCCTGCTCAGGCTAGGGAAGTGTGTTTCAATACACCAGGACAATATGGAGGAAGAAAAGGGATAGTGCTGCAAGTACTCTGTAGTTCCACAGGAGGGCAGAGAAGAGCAACGGAATGATGGAGCGAGGCTGAATGCACTGCTCCTGGGCTCTGCACACAACCACAAGATGAGATCCAAAGGGCCTTCAATGCAACACCAAGCCCATTACAAACAGTCTCAAGAGAACATTTTAATGTTCCAGAGGAATTCTGTTAAAGTCTTCCAAGGCAATTCCAAAATCTGCAAAATCTCCCAAAGCCTTCTGAGGCAATTAACATTGAAGGGGCATCCATGACTTGGGACCGAATGTCTTACCTTAACCTTCAGGGGATGTCATGGCTGCCAGAGACTGCAGTGACCTGTCTCTGCACCAGAATGTCCTCCCACAGGCTCCAGACCGGGCGACTGAGAATAACAGTTTACAGTGATACAGTTCCTGTAATCTTAGCATCTCAAAATGTTTTTAAAGTGAGGGGAGGTGTAACTAACCTCAGGCACCACCAATGTGTACCACCCACCTGAGTGATGTGCAGCAGCCATTTTGTTTCATGCTGCTGTCCACACACCCTCATATTTAATTACATTTTAGGCATTTAACAGACACTCTTATCCACAGCTTATTTTTCACACACTATCCATTTACATAACTGTATTTACTGAAGCAGTTCAAGTGAAGTAGCTTATTCAAAAGGGAACAGTGTCAGCACTGACAGTGCCCTACCAGGGAATTAAGTCTGCAACCTCTTAGGTACAAACTAAACGTACAGCTCCCTAACCATTATGCTACTACAGGCTAAACGTACAGCTCCCTAACCATTATGCTACTACAGGCTAAACATACAGCTCCCTAACCATTATGCTACTACAGGCTAAACATACAGCTCCCTAACCATTATGCTACTACAGGCTAAACGTACAGCTCCCTAACCATTATGCTACTACAGGCTAAACGTACAGCTCCCTAACCATTATGCTACTACAGGCTAAACGTACAGCTCCCTAACCATTATGCTACTACAGGCTAAACATACAGCTCCCTAACCATTATGCTACTACAGGCTAAACGTACAGCTCCCTAACCATTATGCTACTACAGGCTAAACGTACAGCTCCCTAACCATTATGCTACTACAGGCTAAACGTACAGCTCCCTAACCATTATGCTACTATAATTATTTCTGTAGCAGTCAACACATGATGCTGTTGGTAATTGTATTCATTTTTCGTGAGTTATGAACTTCATGAATCCACTTCACATCTAAGCTGTGTTAAATTTGTCTCCGAGGTGTTCTCAGCCAGCCTTGGCCACGTCACTTGGCGTTCGGGATGCGGTAACCACGGCAACGTTCCCAAGTACAAAATTAGGCTGGCAAAGATTCTTCGGTTGCTAAGTAACAGGTTGCTTTTGCAGAGAGCACAGTGACTGCCAAAGCACAAGGACAGAAGGAGGTATGATGTAGCTAACACTATGGCAGAGCAGAAGAGGAGAAAGTACCAGTGCGCACAGAACATCATACAGAATATAACGGTGCCGTGAAACAGCAGAGATACATGGAGAAACATGCAGTTTAATAATACGCCCTTCTTTGTTAAAATTGTTTCACCCATATGCTTTAGTTGCTATATCACATTCTGTGGGTGAGCCATCCGACTCCATAAACGGACACATCAGTGAGTCCATACGTCTCATCATCTTAGGGTCCAGCCCATGGTGTTTGTAGCACATCATCAATGATCACGTGATGTCCAGCCCTTCTGGGCCTGTCTTCCGCAGGGCAGCTCTCACACAGCGCTGGGGGCGTTTGTGACAGATGGTGAAGAGAACACCTCCCGTGTGTCAGGCCTGGTCTGGAGTACATTACACCACATTACAGGCAGTTAACTGATGCACATGAACAGAATTACCTAAAATGCAAAGAGCAGGACAGAGATCAGGCAGAAATGTGAAAATAAAACCTTCAACTGAGAACTCAATTAACCTGGCAAAGTACAAAAACAATCCATGAGTACTTTAATATGCAGTTACAGCCCTACAAGTACAATTTAGAAAACTGCACATGCTTTATCTAGTTGCATAAGTAAAGGCAGGGAGAGGTCCTGGATCGGTTGCCTTTCTCCCAATGACTACAAACCCCGACCTGATGCAGATAAAATGAAAGACCAAATCAGCTGGAATTCAGCACTGTTCCACAGAAAAAGATATTTTTATTTGAACATGGCATCAAACAAAACTTGGATTTTGAAACAGTCGTCCACATTGTCACATGTGAGAAAAGCCAGAGATTCATGTCGCTCTGAGAAAAGCCAGAGAGTCTTTAGTGTACTTGAACTACGTCACTTTCTGTTTGTGAACGGAGAGTTGTATAACACAAACCATACACTTCCCCATCACTGGTTTTAAAAATTAATACAAGCAACACTAGCTGACTAGCTTGCAAACCCCACATGTGCAATGTAAGATAGCTAGACAGAGTGGAGTTTTCAGTTTTCAGCCACGGTTTGTTCGATCTGTCAAACGGCCACGAGGAGCTTTAAAACCAGTGCAGCTCCTTTTATACAAACCAGCATGTCTGTGAAAACGCATCACTGGTTTTATTGTTCTAAAATAAGATTCTGGTCATTTTGGATACAAAAGTCACTGTGTTTTCTTCACAGAGAAGTATATGTTCCTCTGAATTTCCTGCCCTGCCTCCTAGAAACAAAATGCCTGCCTGCCAGCTCTGGGGAAACTCATACACCACAAAACACTTTAAAACTGTATGTATATCTCTACATCAAAGGTTCTCTCGAAAAGCAATGCACTGCACACACAGGAAATGACATCATATTCTCAATGTACAATTTGAAAGAGCATAGGCAGGGTCAAGCAGAATGTCAAACTGAAAATAAGAAAATGTCTTACACAGCTACAAAATGAAGCTTGAAATAATTTAGGCTTTACATATGTATATTCACAAAGTGGTCATATATATGAATGACTAAATTAAACACAACAACCCAGTTAGAGTCACATGATGCCCACAGACCCCTGACCCCTTTTTACAAAAAAGCATTTGTCAGAGATGCAAAGGACCAGAATATGCAAAAACGCATGAAAGGGACTGTAAAATAAATGCGAAATGCATGTGATATTTTATGTAAAGGGGGAAGATGAGGCTGTGGCTGCTGGATGCAGGGGAGACACACTGATGTGAAGGTAACCTCACAGGGCACATCTGAGCACTTCACACAGCCTCAGCAATGTATGGGTTAAATCATCAAAGTGCTATCACAGAATCAATGTGCACAAGGTAAACTGCACCTGTACGCACACACTCTCACACACACACACACGCACACGCACGTGCACGCTCGCACACACAATCACTGAAAAAACAACCAAAACCAAACCACAACCAGACACAAACCACAAAAAAAGCTTTCTATGAGATTTGTAAGAAATCACTCCGATTTGAAGTATGTTAGGCCCCAAAAACACCCAGTCTCATGGGTTAATAAATAAATAAACATATACTTTAAACTTTAAAAAAAGGAATTTGGAAACAGAAAATAATGGGAAATTGAATCATCAGAATGAAGAGTGACAGGTGTAAGTTGTTTTCTGAAACATTTTCTTGTCCAGAAGGTTGGAAAGGGTTGCGAGCAGCAGTGGGGCTGGGTGCGGGCCTGGGTGTGGGGCTGGGTGTGGGCCTGGGTGTGGGGCTGGGTGAGGGGGTGGGGGTGGGGCGGGGTGTGAGCCTGGGTGTGGGCCTGGGTGAGGGCCTGGGTGTGGGCCTGGGTGTGGGGCTGGGTGCGGGGCTGGGTGTGGGGCTGGGTGCGGGGCTGGGTGCGGGCCTGGGTGTGGGCCTGGGTGTGGGCCTGGGTGTGGGGCCTGGGTGCGGGCCTGGGTGTGGGCCTGGGTGTGGGCCTGGGTGCGGGCCTGGGTGCGGGCCTGGGTGTGGGGCTGGGTGCGGGGTAATTCGTTGGGATACCTGGTCATTCAGTGTGCCGCAGGTGTACCAACCTGCACAACTGCACTGAGGGTGTGCTTGGCACCGTGTTACGCCCCCTGCTGCTGCTGAGAGGAGCTGCTGTCCTGGGTGCACACCCAGTAAAGCTGATCCGCTTCTCCATAGAGAGGGAGAGAGAGAGCGAGTGACAGAGGAGAGAAAGAGAGAAAAACAGAGAGAGAGAGAAATTAGTACAAGAAGAAGAAGAAGAAGGGAGGGAAGAAGAGGGAGAAGAAAAAGAAGTCATTTTAATTTTAGCTGAACGTGTTCACTCCATTTCAGATCCCCCTGATCCAGTTGCCCAGGATGACGGACACCACCGCCCCCAGCACCAGAGGCATGCTGGGTAAACGCCCGGGTGTGGAGGAGCCGCGGTAGTAGCGCCAGTCGGACTGGTTTCGGTATCCTGGGCCGCCAGCGTAGTAGAAGCGCCGATCCTCCTCAGATGAGTCGTCGTCATAGCCGTATCCGTAGCCGTATCCGTAGCGGGGCCTCCCCAGGGAGCCCAGCCCGTACCCCAAAGCTGCCCCGCCCAGTGCCCCTGCAGCCGCCGCCCCCGCCAGCTTCAACCCCTGCCTGGAGGACCCACGGCTGTGAGAGGGCGGGGCCTTGGCCCCCAGCCCCACCCCTTTACCCCTGCCCCTGAATCCTCCCCCACGCTTTGATTGGACGCCCGGGCAGAGCGTTGCCATGAGCAACATGAAGGCCCACAGGAGGAGGAGTCTGTTCTGGATGACCATTGCGGCGGTTTCCTGCGAAAGATGGCAACGTTACTTAATATTAATAACTCATTATTAAGAAGGCTGATGTGATTATCAACACAGTCATAACATGAAGGTCTTTCTTCATAAACTTTAAGAACTGCATCACCTGATTCTGCTAACTAATGCCTTGATTGAAGTTCATTTGACCTTGATTAGTTAATTGGTTGAGTCAGGAGTCTCAACGCTTGGCTAGAACAAAAGCCTACATCCTTTACAGCCCTTTGGGGATTGGACCCCCACACACTGGACAAAAACCAACTCTCAATCACATCGCAATCTCAGCAACAGCCAGGAGAGCTCGTATCTATTCAAACTCGCATCAAAATTGATTACACACTTCGCCGCACCACAAAAAGAAAAAAAATGATGTGCAGTCATGCTCTGTACCAATAGAACAATGTGACCGCAAACCAAAACAGAACTGGACAATATGCGCGTACAGTTTCAGTCAGGGCAGCGTGAATAGATTCCTGTCCCGCGCAGTCTAGAATTTCCACCTGAGCTTTGCTGAGCTACGCGCTGTTCTGCCTGAACTGCGCACTGTGCTCCAGAGACAGCACTGCTGAATTGTGGGTAAACATGAACTGGAGTAAACTCCTGTACCGTACACAGAGCCATATTGTTATTATTCAGTGCTGCAGTTGAATCTTTGCATTGGCCATCTGAGTTTCTGAATTAATTTGAAATAATTGATATGGCTGATTTCCTGGGCAGGGATTAAGCCTTGTCCAAGACAAAAAATTATTTTTCTGTCAACTTCTATATTAAACTTTTCTTGTAGTCTAGGACTAGACTTAATGTCAAGTAACCATTCCTGACTGTTTTATTCAAATGATAAACTGGAATAAATTTAGATGACACATATGAGCTATTAGTTTGATATTGGCCCAAATGCTCAGATTTTACAAAGGCCATCTCAAAAGTTTTCAAAAGTAAATTGCTCAAGAAATGGAATTTTTCTGCATACCTATGGAACATCCCACCTGGACACATCAGACAGTCATGCTGTGTTTTCTATACCTCTCTCATATACGTGTGGGTAGACACAGACGTAAATAATAACTGTTGCCATCTGTACACAGTTTATCTGCTTACCTGATTCACAAACCCTTCCTTCTGTCCATGACATTAGCTACAAATTCTCACCTCACTTTGCGCAGATTACACAGGGATTTCAATGGAGACTTTAATTTTTGAGAGGATAATGTAGAGTTTATCATTGTGGTGTAAGAATACACATATAATGTCAATATGAATAACCACTTTTTAAAAACACATATTTTAAAAATCCATTTAATGAACTGTCCCAATTTATGATTTACACTTAACAAAAATTAACCACGCCATCTAGAATATCTTACACTTATGAGTCAATCACTCCTTCATTTAACAAAATAACAAAACAGATATCTATGTATAAGAATAAATCCCTTTTCTTTGTAATAACTTGTTAAAATACTGAATTTTACATACTGAATAAAAAGAAGATGCAGTCTTTACCTGTTTTCAAGGTCCACGATCTGTCGCTCAACAGCCAGTCCAGCGATGCTGAAGGAGGTCTGCCGTTCAGTTTATGATAAATTTGTCTCCTGGCGGGGTCCAGCTCTTTAGAGTGAAGGTGTCACTCAAGCTGCTGAAGCCAATCCCCACCCAGATAGGAGGCGGGCGTTCTTATTTGTTTGCTGTTTCTGGGCGACGCCCCGGCCCTTGAGAGCCACTCCCACCGTTTTGTTTGGTTTGGAATCGTGAACGATGAGGCTCTCCGCACCACCTGCTCCTCCCCTTCGCCATGTCCTCTCCCCTTCACAGCTTCTAATTTATTCTCTCTGGCTCTCGCTCGTCTCTTTCTCCGTACCGTTCAGTACCCAGCTCTTTATTCTTCCATTTCCCGCTCGCTCATCCATCTCTCGCGTGCTCTCTCTCTTTTTCTCCCACGCGCTCGCACGCTCCCGCGGTTGATATTACCACGGCAACGAAAGCAGCGTGCATGTTTGATATTAAGAATAAGGGTTTCATTCAAACGGCAAAAGCACAAAAGCAAGGATAAAAACAGCCGAAACACGACCAGGGGGTCTTCTGCCAACAAGTCTCTTTTAATTTAATAAGGAAACTCAATATTATCGTTTATCCAAACAAATAACATTCAGAATCAAGGCTTAGTCCTTACCACCGGGCGAAATAAAGGGTCTGCCTTACCTCTCTTAAAAAATACACAAGATTACACAAATATTCATAAGATAACCAGATATACAGAATAAAAAACGGAAATAGCAGGCCTTAAAAAGCTATATTCATAACACAGGAAGACGCATGCACAAACAAAACTGAACAGCACGTTTGGACATCAGCTCTGCCGCGTTAATCAGGTCCACGGCTATCTTTTGTGTTCAAAAAATCAAAGAACTCTTTGGAGTCAAAGCACACTTCCAACTTACATTTTACAGCTCTAGAGTTAGAATAAAAAAAACCCTCCACACACACACACGCGCGCGCGCACACGCACACGCACACACACACACACACACACACATTTCAAGCATAAAGTCCTTAAAACCCTTCCCTCAGGCTGTAGGGGGCTGCGCAGCATGCTGGAGTTTTCTGGCGCATTAAAATCAGCAACCAGCAGACCCTCAGAAACCCGGTGAGGTGAGCTCCTTGTATCATCAGCTGCTTTCATTGATGAATGAAGTACTGAGTAACAATGGCACCCAGCATGCCCCACGGCCCTCCTCCAACTGGGCGAGGATCACTGCTTTATACAATACACTGTAACTCTCCATAATTTTCTTTATATATCAATCTTTGCAATTGTAAATTATTATATTTTTTGCCATTTTGCCAACATTATGTGCTTCATTTATCTGGAAAAAACACCATCCCAGCCAAAAAAAAGTTCATTTTTTTGTGGGGGAAGGGGACAGGTCCCACAGACCACAGAAATGTGCAAGATGGACGCTTCACATTCTGAATGGAAGAGAGGACCTGAAGACCGAAATGGTGTGGGGTGGGGGTGGGTGGCTGGCAGGGCAGATCGAATATTTGACATGATGGGAAGATTCGGCTGGTCAGCGGTCAGGGTTCCAGCCCAGGTGAGTCTGTGGTCAGGGAACGGCAGTGTAGCCATGACCGGCCGGTGCGCTGACAGTGGCAGCTAAATCTGGGTGGAAAAAACTCAGTGGAATGTGCTTGTGTACTGCCTGTGTCTTCACAGGTGCAGTCTGATTGGCTGGGTTTGTCTCTGTGCTCATTTCCCATTGGAGGAGGGTAAAGTGCCATGAAACGGCGTCAGAGTCTCCATGGGGATTATTGCTCTTCACCTGCACCAGGTGAGTCCGGATGGAGGATGGGGGGGAGTGTGCGGCAGAGCAGCTCCTGATTGGATGGAGGGGGAGCAGGTGGGAGGAGGTAGGATGAACCAGGTAGAGGAGAGAAAGAGAGGGATGAAAGGCAGGTGAAACACCTGGATAAGGTGGAGAGCTTTTTGGGGTTCCTGTGGAGTTGGGAGTTCAAACACAGGTGGAGCGCTCCAGGAGGGATTCCAGCTGCCTCTCAATTACACAACGAAGAGTTCTGTACCTGGAGAGGTAAGAAAAACACATACAGACAGAGAGACAGAGGCAGGCAGAGAGAGATCAGCACAGCTCAACAGCAGCCCTCAAATTAGTACATGTCCCCCCCTAGTGGCTACAATATGGTTCTGCGGCCCAGAGTTATATCAAACACCACTTGGTTAAAGAAAATACATTTTTTAAATTTCTCCTAGAAATGTTCATTGTTATTTTAATAATCTTTTTATATGTAAATAAAAGATAACTTCCAGGATTTTTGGGAGGAAAAAAATAACAAAAGCAATGAGCCTGGGTTACAGCTAACCATATGTTCCGTGTTCACTCTTGAGCACAGGGTCCATTTGGGCCCGATTTGGGTGCAGAGCGGAGCGCTGACTCACCGTTCCCTGAGCTTCCGCACCTCCCTGTCCTCCTCTTCCCTCAGTTTAACGATGAAACTCTCCAGCACCGGCATTTCAAACTTAATGTACTGTGCCACCTACAGGAGAACAGGGTACATTACAGCACTGGAAGACTGGAGTCACTCAGAGTCACAGCAGGAATAAGGGCCACCCTGTGGAGACAGCACTGAGATATGGTCGTGCTACGGAGACATTTGGAGGGAGCATACGAGCTCAATGAGGACAGTATTATGACAGATAAAGGGGTCACATGGTCTCAGGGTTAAAGACTCACATGGTCATGTGGCCTGAGCATGGGTAAGTAAAAGTGTCTCACGTCATAGGTGACTTCCTCCCCCAGGTCCTCCTCCATGAGGAAGATCCTGCAGACCTGCTCACAGGGGCCCTGCAGCACCCGAACAGCCAGCGGCCGATCTGTGCGCTTCAGCTTCACCCGCTCTGAGAAACACACACACACAGGCACAGTGTTACGCACTGCAACACACACACACACACACACAGGCACAGTGTTACGCACTGCAACACACACACACACACACACACACACCCACACACACACACACAAACACAGGCACAGTGTTACGCACTGCAACACACACACACACACACATACACACAGGCACACTGCAACACACACACACACACACACACAGGCACAGTGTTACGCACTGCAACACACACACACACACACACACACACAGGCACAGTGTTACGCACTGCAACACACACACAGGCACAGCATTACACACACACACACACACACACACACACACACACAGGCACAGTGTTACGCACTGCAACACACACACACACACACAGGCACAATGTTACGCACTGCAACACACACACAGGCACAGCATTACGCACTGCAACACACACACACACACAGGCACGGTGTTACGCACTGCAACACACACACACACAGGCACAGTGTTACGCACTGCAACACACACACACACACACACAGGCACGGTGTTACGCACTGCAACACACACACACACACACAGGCACACACAGGCACGGTGTTACGCACTGCAACACACACACACACACACAGACACACACACACACACACAAACACACACACAGGCGCGCACACACACTCATTTACACTCACCCCCACTGGTGTGTACGAGGTACAGAGCAAAGTCGTCGGGGCTGTTCTCGATCTTAAACTTGCTGAGCAGAACGCGCAGGACCTGGGGGGTGCTCATACAGCTGTTTATGCGCACGTTAGTGAGGGTCCCATACGCCGGAGTGAACACCGCCGTCTGAGAGACAGAGAGAGGGAGAGAAACAGAGACAGAAATAGAAAATGGGGCAGAGAGATCTGAGTGAAAATGATCTGAAGAGTTTGATTCCAAGCAACAAAAGATACCAAATTAGGAGGAGGAATGCTCTGCAGTACCCTGCCAGTGAAATGCAGAGCTCATGCAGCTCTCCGCCCACACCTGAGCGTGAATACCTGGGGCCTCCTGCACCTGAGCGTGAATACCTGAGGCCTCCTGCACCTGAGCGTGAGTACCTGGGGCCTCCTGCACCTGAGCGTGAGTACCTGGGGCCTCCTGCACCTGAGCGTGAGTACCTGGGGCCTCCTGCACCTGAGCGTGAGTACCTGGGGCCTCCTGCACCTGAGCGTGAGTACCTGGGGCCTCCTGCACCTGAGCGTGAGTACCTGGGGCCTCCTGCACCTGAGCGTGAGTACCTGGGGCCTCCTGCACCTGAGCGTGAGTACCTGGGGCCTCCTGCACCTGAGCGTGAATACCTGGGGCCTCCTGCACCTGAGCGTGAGTACCTGGGGCCTCCTGCACCTGAGCGTGAGTACCTGGGGCCTCCTGCACCTGAGCGTGAGTACCTGGGGCCTCCTGCACCTGAGCGTGAGTACCTGGGGCCTCCTGCACCTGAGCGTGAATACCTGGGGCCTCCTGCACCTGAGCGTGAGTACCTGGGGCCTCCTGCACCTGAGCGTGAGTACCTGGGGCCTCCTGCACCTGAGCGTGAATACCTGGGGCCTCCTGCACCTGAGCGTGAATACCTGGGGCCTCCTGCACCTGAGCGTGAATACCTGGGGCCTCCTGCACCTGAGCGTGAGTACCTGGGGCCTCCTGCACCTGAGCGTGAGTAGCCTGCAGCCTTCCTGCAGCCTTCCTGCAGCCTTCCTGCAGCTCAGCTCCTTTAAAGCAGACTGCAGACCAGCACTGTAAGGGCAGCAGGCATGAGCTTTCCCAGTGACAAACGAATGCTGAGGGAGGACTGCAGAGCTCACATCAGAAGGATGGGTTCACTAATTAAACGACTGTTTCCATAACAACGAGCTATGAGTCAATTCAGCAGATGTGTCTCGTTTGGAAACTCTGTGCTCTGGATCGGACATGGATCTTGCAGAGTACGGGAGCTGCCTGGGGCCATTTTAAAGCTCCAAAACTCACACTAAGAAGTTCCTTTGTTTAAAAAAGTTCCAAAATTCTGAGGTCATCTGAAAACTTTCAGATCTGAGCTGGCCTTAACCTGGAATTACTGTGGGAGCTCTCCCACTAGAACTCTGTGTCCCATATACGCTGTTACCTTGTGGTTATAGTAGTGGCCGTTGATGGAGAACCGGTGGCGCCTGATTCGCCGCTGGTCGCTAGGTGATCTTCGGGCTCTCCGCCTCCACACACCTGCATCACTTTTGGTCCTCAGGAGCTGCGGAGAGTCTTCCTCACCCTGTCCTGCCTCTGACACAGACAGATGGACAGACAGACAGACAGACAGAGAGAGAGTGGTTCTTATTGGTAGTACATACAGGTCAAAACATAGCCATATATAGACAATGTTCTGTCTTTATTTTTCTTCATGTTCCTCACCTGTCTTCTCTCTTTTCTCCTCTTCAGTACTTGTGTGTGATTGGTCCTCCGGCTCTGTCACCTCGACAGAGGGCGGTTCTTGCTGAGACCCTTCCTTACTGTGGAGAGAGAAAGAGAGAGAGTGAGAGAGAATAGAACAAATTGTTTGATGTAAAATGAATCTATATGCATACTCATTTATAGTCTCTGGTCTCTTGGGTATTTCACTTTGAACACAAAAACTACAGTATGATAGAAAAATGCCTTGCAGACTTGAAGCATGCTTTTACCCAGTGGCACTGTGTCAAAGAATTCCACTGACATTTTTCTCCCGCTGTGGGATTAAACTGGTTTAGTGTGCTGTTGTTTATAATCATGTTTGGCAGAATTCTGCACTCTAAGTCTCCGGTCCCTTTTGGAAACGAGACGGCTTCCAGGACAGCAGGTGGCAGACGCACAGGACACGCAGGACTGACAGTTAAGCAAATCTTCAAGCCTGTATTTGGCTCAGCTGCTCTCTGACAGACGACTTTATGCATAACATGTAAAAGTAGCTTTTGGATTTTTTAAAAACAGCCTTACAGAGGGAGAGGGAGAGGGAGAGGGAGAAAGAGAAAGAGAGAGACAGTGTTTTACATGCGGAATTGATTTGTCTGCTATTGATCTTGGAAAACTTTGCTTTAGAAACTCAATATAATGTGAAGCCAATGAAGATGAGGAGAGAGAAAGATGGAAAGAGAAGTAAATGAAAGTGAGAGAGAATGGGAGAGTGAGACAAAGGCTACTTTAAGTGAACACAAACGTATAAATACTGAATTCATTTCTATGATTCATCCTTACTACTTTTCTAATGACCTATCACATGTTAATAACAATTACTATATTTCATTACAGTAACGTTTCTTCTTTTTGCACCTATTCAGACTAGTCGCATAAATTGTCCTCATTTAACAAGCATCAACATGTGAAAAATTAAGATTATAAATGGAATTTGATGATGGTGGGAAAACTGGAACTCATCCTGAATAAGTGAGAGAAACTGGTGTAAATTTTCTTGTGTGCAAATTCATGATAAACATGAATCAGCCTGATACATTCTGAGCCACACGGTTTTCATTATCAGTCTCATCACTGTACAGACAGAGAGATATAAACACAGCAAATACTGAGCAACGGAACCAGCAGGCCTATCTCCCGCTGCGTTTGTGGTTTCTAAGGGCAGGATGCTGATCTGCGCAGACCCAGGGCTTACAGTCAGGATGCCGCTCTGCGCAGACCCAGGGCTTACAGTCAGGATGCCACTCTGCGCAGACCCAGGGCTTACAGTCAGGATGCCGCTCTGCGCAGACCCAGGGCTTACAGTCAGGATGCTGCTCTGCGCAGACCCAGGGCTTACAGTCAGGATGCCGCTCTGCGCAGACCTAGGGCTTACAGTCAGGATGCCGCTCTGCGCAGACCTAGGGCTTACAGTCAGGATGCTGCTCTGCGCAGACCTAGGGCTTACAGTCAGGATGCCACTCTGCGCAGACCCAGGGCTTACAGTCAGGATGCTGATCTGCGCAGACCCAGGGCTTACAGTCAGGATGCCGCTCTGCGCAGACCCAGGGCTTACAGTCAGGATGCTGCTCTGCGCAGACCCAGGGCTTACAGTCAGGATGCCGCTCTGCGCAGACCTAGGGCTTACAGTCAGGATGCTGCTCTGCGCAGACCTAGGGCTTACAGTCAGGATGCCACTCTGCGCAGACCCAGGGCTTACAGTCAGGATGCCGCTCTGCGCAGACCTGGGGCTTCCTGTGTTTGGAATACAGGCCAGCATGACCTTTGACCCCTTACCTCTGAGCATCCAGATTGCAGCCTGAGTGCCAGGATGTGGAGGCAGGGGGCGGTCTGATTCGTTCCTTCTCATCCTGCATCTGAAGCCTGATTGGTCGGCGCAGGCCCCAGGAGATGTTGAGCAGACCCTCCACAATCAGCTCCCCCTCCTCCTGTGTGAGCAGAGAGAGGCACAAGAACCCTGCGTTACCAGTGCTACACAGTGTCACACAACGGTACACAAAACACAATGCATTACCAATAGTTGCAGTGCTACACAAAGGACAACACTTTGCCAGCTTTAGCAGTGTTACATACGGCAACACAATGCTAAGCAAAACACAAAGCTATAGCAAGTACAACAGTGCCACATAAAGCTACACAACACACAATGCTATATAAAATCTAACAGTGCTACGCCATGCTACATGATAAGAGAGAGAGAGAGAGAGAGAGAGACGGGAAGGCAGAGAGAGATATGGGAACTGATCTGCATCCTGATCAAACTTCACTTTGGCTATTTGCTGCAGGGCCATTCCAGTAAAGAGACAGCATTACAGATAGAAAGAGCAGATAAACAATGACTGATAGAGGGAAGAGAGAGAGAGAGAGAGAGTCCTACAGAGGAGGGTCAAAGTCTCACCTCTCTGTGTCTGAGCTGGAGGGCCTGGCCCTCATAGTACAGGTTGTAGGTTTTGAGGTGAGACAGCAGGGCGCTCCTGCAAAAGGAGAAACATGAAACATAGACTATTCAGGCTCAGGAGAGGACTGCAGGGATTTAACGCAGGGTTTTTAATCCACAAACAGGTTTAACAACATGAGCTACAAATGAGTTTTAATGTTTTGTTCTGTCAGATGGACAATGACAGCAGGTTTCCGATGCAGTTTCTGGGGCGGTTGCCGGGGTGATGTCTGGGGCGGTTGCTGGGGCAATGTCTGGGGTGGTTGCCGAGCGGATGCTGGGACTTACTTGCTGACGAATTTGTTCTCCCCAATCTGAACGGAGTCCTGTCCATCATCCATCCTCAATCAGTGGGACCAGCATGGGCGGAGCTATGAGGGGAGGGGACATAAGCTGGCTGATTAGCCAATGGGAGAGCTGGCAGAGGTCAGAGACAAAGGGGGGGGGGGGGTGTGTGGGGTTGGGGGTGGGGGGGGGGCTTTCATGACAGCATGGGATCGTATGACAGCTCATGACTTACAAACCCCCCCGGGACAAACACACACACTATGATGCACAAACACACACACACACACACAGACACATGCCCACACATAAACACACACACACTGATGCACAAACACACACGCACACACACACAGACACTCATGCCCACACATAAACACACACACACTATAATGCACAAACACACACGCACACACACACAGACACTCATGCCCACACATAAACACATACACACTGATGCACAAACATACACGCACACACACAGACAAACTGATGGACATGAACACACACACAGACGCTTGCATGTGCACACACACACACACACACCTCCCCCCACTGCCCTCATGCTGGCCCTCACCACATGGACACAGCCAAGGGGAATGACTGAGTGACCACAAGGCCACACGCCAGCCTGTGAGTGAGTCCTCCTCTCACTAACAGCTATTTCTGAAGGCAGGTTTCTGCACTTGCAGCGACTGTGATATGTAGCGGTTGTCTAACCCTACTGTGGTTAAGTGCTCTCTCTATGAATAAACCACTCACACTGAAAGTACCTCTACTGAACTACTACATCCTGCAGCAGGGCTGTGAAAGGGCACCACAGGCCTGTCAGAGCACTACATCACCCAAAATGCAGCAGGGCTGTGAAAGGGCACCACAGGCCTGTCAGAGCACTACATCACCCAAAATGCAGCAGGGTTGTGAAAGGCACCGCAGACCTGTCAGAGCACTACATCACCCAAAATACACGAGCGCTTAGAAAGTTCCCACTCAGGGTCCACCTGACTGCTGTAAGTTTGAGCCTATTGCCACTGTGGTGTATCGCTAACCAGCATGTAGTTTGCTAACAAAGCAGCGGTGAGTTGCTACTTTTGAATAATTACAATCTTATGGATGAGGAAGACCTGATTCCAGGACATGGCAAAAAATCAATACGTTTCAAGGACTGAGCATATGAAGGGAAGACCAGGCTCACAGTTACAAGCCCGATGAATTAGGCAATGGCTCCTTAAGAGGAAACTCAGTCCCCTGCCAGTGACATCACATCCTGCCAACACAGATTCATGCTTCATGAGTCATCAGAGGTCATGCTGAGGGCAGAAATCACAGAGAGCAGGAGCGCAGTCTGCCAGTTCACTCAATGCAGTGTTGTTGTTGTATTAGTGGTAATAAGGCTAATAGGTGAGTATACTGTCTGAAGAGGTGGGCATACTGTAACTCCAAAGCCCATATGTATTAGTGGTAATAAGGCTAATAGGTGGGCATACTGTAACTCCAAAGCCCATATGTATTAGTGGTAATAAGGCTAATAGGTGGGTATACTGTCTGAGGAGGTGGGCATACTGTAACTCCAAAGCCCATATGTATTAACGGTAATAAGGCTAATATCCTCGAGTTTTAATGTACCCTCACCTAGACCACTGCTGCTCAGGAGGTCACAAAACTGACTTCTAAAGCCAACTGATAATACCTTCACTTACATGAAAGAGAGGAGGAGGAAGAGAGGGAGAAAGGGAAGGAGAGGGGCAGATAGGGATCTATCTATGCATCAGGGTGCGGCCATTTTGAGGAACTGCTCCCCCTCGCTGGCCACTCTTCCTCTTTGCTCTGGCTCATACAGGAAGTGAGGGCTATTCTTTCACGCTCATTTAGACTTCATCCTGTGAGCTCTCAGTACACACAGACACTACTCTCACACGCCACAAACACTCAAACACTCTGACACGCTGGCACAAATGCACAGAAAAACATGGCATACACACTCACATACACACACAGTCCAAAAACCCATGTATACATACACACTTTGCGCACACAAATGGCACAAATGCACACTGACACACATACCTACAAGAACACACACAGGCTTGTTATAGGCACATAGGTACACACAAAGTCACGTACGCACAGAAATTCACGGAGGTGACACGGCACCCCTAATACAGTCAAAGTCAGAAGGCACAGATTACTATGAAATATTAAACATCAATCAAAACCGCAGAACATTTCCGTGCTATTAATATTTCAGCACCCACTTCAGGTCCCGTCAGGCACGTGGTCCTCAGCAATGTGCTTAACCCTTTCTGATTCAGACCTCACTGTCTCTAAACTACAACTCAACCCTGTACCCTACAGCCACCTATCCCAAAACTGTAACTCAACCCTGTAAAGCACATAGCCCTTTGTCACTACGACTCAACCCTGTACCCTATAGCTACCTATTCCAAAACTGCAACTCAACCCTTTAAAGCACATAGCCCTTTGTCACTATGACTCAACCCTGTACCCTATAGCTACCTATTCCAAAACTGCAACTCAACCCTTTAAAGCACATAGCCCTTTGTCACTATGACTCAACCCTGTACCCTATAGCTACCTATTCCAAAACTGCAACTCAACCCTTTAAAGCACATAGCCCTTTGTCACTACGACTCAACCCTGTACCCTATAGCTACCTATTCCAAAACTGCAACTCAACCCTGTACCATACAGCCCTCTGTCTTTGAACTACAACTCAACCTGAGTTAACGTAAGCCCTGAAGCACTACAGAATCCATCAGATATAGACACTGCAGCCCAATAGGACAGGAGTTTTAAGCCCCAGTGTGAGCGTGGGTTCGGCTGGCTGCGGACATATTTGGTCAGTGAGGGTTTGCCAGTGATTTTGTAAGGGGCTGGGTGAGATGTCGGAGGTGGAGGAGGGGGAAGGGCAGGACTTTCGCTCTCTCTTCTGTGTCTGGGAAGTCTCTGGTTCTTTGTATTATCTTCACACGGCTAGAGGCCTGGCGCAGGTCTGACTCTGTCTGACTGTGATTCGACACGGCCTGTGTGAGACTGCGTGGAGAACCGAGGCTTCAACTGCACCTCAGGAATGACAAAAACACACACACACACACACACATGCTCTCTCACTCACTCACTCACACACACACACACACACACACACACACACACACACACAGCAGCCCTGAAACGTTAGATACCACATTCGCAGATGTAGGCACACAGTGTGGCTTGGTGTCGAAAATATGAATTATGGAGCGCACATAAAATTCAAACCTAGGCTGTTCCAGAGAGAGGGGGGGAGGATGAGGGAGGAAGAGGGAGCGAGAGGGGGAGAGAGGGGGAGAAAGACGGAGAGAGAGGGGGAGAGAGGGGGAGAGAGCATATAAGAATAAGGGAGAGAGACAGAGGGAAGCAGGAGAGGAGAGAAAGGGGAAGGAGTTTGCATGCACTACAAACACACTAAATAATAACACAGACACACCTACAGACTGTACACACTCCCCACAGCTCTACAGACACCCATGCACACACATTCTACACACATGTATGCACACACACGCACAAACACAAGCATACATGCACATACATGCACATGTAGGCTCACACACACACTCACACAAGCATGCACACACACGTAGGCACACACACGCACTCACAAGCATACACGCACATACATGCACATGTAGGCGCACACACACACACTCACAAGCATGCACACACTCTCAGCTGTGCGGCCGGCGCTCATTTTAACTGCTGTGAGAAAGTTTTCTGCAGCCAGGCTCACACCAGACCACGGAGCCGTCGGTGCGGCATTCCATCTGAAATGACAGACTCTGGGGGAGTTTACTGGAAGCTGCCCAGCGCCAGAAAAGAACGTTCTCTCCAGGGCGCTGCTTCGCTCGGCCTCGTTTGTAAAAGGCCCCATCAGAGAGGATCATGGGATTCCTCCGCCTCCCCGCTGACCCGACCTCTGCCCTTTCCTCCCTCCTGCGCTCTCTATCCATCTCTCTGTCCATCCCGCCTCTCTCCCCCTCTCTTCCAGTTTCCATTCCTCCTAACCCCTCTCTCTCTCCCCTCTGTCAGCCCAACTCAAAGCAGCTTTACTGGCATGGGAAGCACATTGCACTGCCAAAGCAAAATCAATAACAGAAATTATACCAGTAATAACAGGGGGTGGGGGGCATTAATGAACAGTTACAATAAATGAAATACTACTACTAATGACAAAGGCAACAATATAAACATTATGTATATAAATACACATATCCATCTCCCCACTTGGTTAAACTGATTTCATATGTACTTTTCTCTCTCAGACATGCTGGCCCACATCTGTATTCCTGTTGAATGCGGATCATATTTTCCTCTCTTCTTCAGCCTCTACTTACCTCTCTCTCATGCGTTGCAGACACCAGAGTAGGTAACACGCTTCCCCTCCTCCCTCTCCCCAATTCCCTTCTTTTGCTGTGGATTGGTGTGGTGGTGTGACACAGTCTGGACTGTTAGCAGTAAGACAAACTGGCTGAACCCTGACCATGTTTTCCATCCACTGTTACCAGTGAGATTTTTTTGTGGAATGTGTTTAACAACCAATTTGAAATTTAAAAAAATCAGTTATGTAGAAGGGGTAATTTTGAAGTAAAAGAGCACAGACCGACTTGTGGCAAGGGTGAGTGGGGAACTAAACCATCAATATCTCTAAAACAAAAACCCCCAAAGAAAATAACCTCTGCATCTTTCAAGATCTCTTTCTTCTCCTCATGTTCATCTCTTTCCATCCTTCGCTCCCCTCTCCGTAATCTCTGTTCCTCTGTTTCCAGATTACACACATGATGGCTGAAGCCGCCCCCCCCCCCCCCCCCGCCCATCCTCCCACCCTCCACGGTGACTGAAGTGTTTAGGAGTCTGGTGGAAATCTCTCCTCTGGGCTGAGTAAGGCTTTGGCAAACCTCTTTGCCAACCACGTCCCACTGTACTGGCGCAAACCTTTAAACTTCACCGGATGGGCTGTTGTCGTTATTGTCATGGCGACCCTGTAAACAGTCACTGAGTGTTGAGCAGATCCATCGCGTGTGGTGCCAGGGATCGAGCCGAGCGCTGCTGGGTTTCGCCTGTGCAATCAGCTCAGAAAGACCCACAAGAGACAAACTGTCTCAATTTTATCTAAAGAAATACACTTAAACATAAGCAGGGAGTAAGCAGTCCAGGCCAGGCCAGTCTGAGGCCAGTATGCCATGCTCTGCATAGAGGTGCTTTGAGGCTGAGCTACTGTAAAATGCCCTGTGCTGTACCCCTTTGCCAATCACTGAATGATAAAACTGAGCTGAACCGGTTTTAATATCAAGCTGCAAGCTGTTCACATTAAGAGTATTTTTTTCCATTTTGGCTTATTTGCTATTATCAGTGATGTAGCAACCTACATTAGGCTTTACAAATCCAGGGCACCAAAGTCAGTAACTAAGAACCATACCTTGTGACGTCAAACACGTTGCAGAGGAGTGAGCATTTCTATCAACAATTCAACAAGAAATAACGGAGTGCACTGTTACATAAGACAGCCAGAGAGGCCAAAACAGCTGGCGTTCAACTTCTTGATCATTCTCAGCGAATGTCACGTCTCCATCACATAGTGTCTTTCATACAGGAGTCAGGCGGGGCGAGGTAGTATAGCTAGACGGTTTATAACGTTAAACGCTATATGAAATATGAAAATCATTCCCGTTTCTTCGTTTCCTCACACACAGAATAACTTTCCCTTCATTTACACAGATAATTAAAAATGTTGTTGCTAGGTGGGTGATAAAGCGACACTCTTTTCTCCAATCCGCGGTCGAAATATGCGATTGATACAGTAGAGGCTGATTAAAGACAGCGACCATACAGAAAAGCGGCAAACTAAGGGAGTCGACCGGAGGCAATTTGTATTTACCTGAATCAATGTTTCACAGAACACTTTAAAAAATATCTTCCACGTCAGTGACAGACCACCACAAACCACTTACTTTGTTTCGTGCGCGGATTCCCCCCTTGTCCAAACCGTTTTTTTTATCCGAGTTGGGTGGGGTGAATGATGCGAGCTGGAGGCTCGCTCCCTGACGCGTGTGTCGTTTCACATGTGCTGTCTGTCTGTCCGTCCGTGCGGCGGCGTTCCGCTCGGCTCTGATATACGCGAAGCATCGGAATCAATCCGTGCACTAGGAGGTGGGTGGCAGGGGCGGTGGAGGGGGGATCGGTAGAGGCGGGGCCCTCAGCTATCAGTTCGCACTGAGCTCCTCAACCCACTATCAGCCAATCACAGATTCGCCTGACGCCCCTTTGTTTGTGCCGCTGCCCAACTACAGCGCAGCTGAAGTGTCAGACCGGCCGAGGAAAACAATGCGCTCAATTGACAAATTATCCCTACAGCATGTTGTCGGAAAAGTCGACGCCTGTTTCTATTGCATCCTTCAAATACGTGTTAAACCGCCCTGAATGTGCTCTCAGATTGATGACGTGACACCGTAAGTACAGGGTTGTTATGGAAATACACTGTAGGCGCGGATCTGCATGTGCTTCCACAGCTACTTGGTCATTTCGCACTTATTTCCATATCCTACATTAGTTGTGGAATAGTTGTGCATGGTGGCAAAACTGACAAAGCGACTCGATTTAATCCCAATTGTATTATTCGTTTGTCACTGGTTAATCTGATTTTTAAAAGACATCCTGATGCACGTAAACTCTGGAGTTTTTTGCGTTAGTTCAACACACCGACCATAAGGTTCTGAGGACAGATGACACACACATCACGGGCTATAATTCCCTTCACAACCTGTTTGAACAGAAACAAGGGGATTACGGGTTGCCTATTTTTTTTTATATTAGGAGACACACACCATTTAGGAAAATGAATGATTGCACAGGTAGCACATACGCATTTGACGCACCCCTGCTATCAATCGTTCTGCAATAAAATAATTTCCTCCCCCAACATCTTGCGATTCCTCGCAATCTCGCCAGCTCTCTGAGACCCAAGTCAGACATGTAATTACTCGCGGCTGATTTAGGGTGTGATCAGACGCTGCTGAACTAATTAGTCAAACGCCTGCATCTCGCTCAAATCACGATGTTGAGCGAATTATTACACATCAAGAGAAAAAAGCCTTCAGAAAATTGCCACTCAGTCTGAGTTTAGCCCAGATGTTGGCCATCTTCACAAACCACTGTGCGTGCCACCGCGTTAACATGCGGGAGGAACTGCACTGTGGGTTTGAGAACGGCTGCAATCTACCATCTGCTCGGTATAGTGGGAAAACTGAATAGAGTCAGCTTTGAGCACAAAATATGCCCTCCAGACAAAAACTAGAACTTCTTAATTGTATTACGGTACTGTTATCTCGACCACCAAACACGAAAAGCGAGAAAACACACAGAACTTCATTCATCCGACAACATCACTTATTAAATAGGCTTTTATTCATGTATTCGTTTTTAGGAAATTAAACAATTGACGCTACAATTAGTATACACAAGGTGTGTGGTCCAGGGATTTTATAGCACAATTCTGTAACATACATCTCTATACATTTATGGTTCTTTCAAAGTGTCAACGTAATATTCTTTACTCTTTACAAACTGTCATAAACGGAGATAGAAAGCAATGATAGAAAAATACACTGTGGGAAGAAAAAACGTTCTAACTGACAAAATATTCAAAATTTTCCCCAAACTACACATTTATAAAAGTAAACGAACAGGATTCTCTTTCTTAAATAGAGAAGTAAGAAAAACAGTTTGCTGTGTGAGGAGAGGGTTCAAAGCAGAGGTCCTAAACTCAGGTTCCACAGAGCCTAGCTGTTCATCACTCTCACTTGATCAATTAGAGTGGCTGGTATTACAGTCACTCACTTGACCAGGTGTTTTGGATCTGGATCAGTTTCAGTTTTTTGAGGAGAACAGAAAAAGCAGACCCTAAGGACATGAAGCACCGGAGTTGAGGATCCCTGGCTTAAAGAACCAATGCCTTTATTTTTCATACAGACTTTTCTTTGTGTGTACAAGTGTAAATATGATATAAAAAAAACAACAAAAAGAAGAAATCAAACTCAAAATTTTATACATCTTCTCCTTCCACATAATTGAAAGGATTTTACACATAATGCACGCTGTGGCCAAGGCGTGTCAAAATGCACAAACAGCAGACATGGCGGCCCTCCAGGACTTGGTTCTAACCCTGGCGATGGGGGGGATGAGGTTTCATGACATCACAAATGGGTGGAGCTACAATATGCGAACAGCACCTGACTGAGATTAACCAATCATTTTGCTGTGGGGAGCATCACCTTTTGATTGGCAAAAGTGATTGAAAACTGACTGCGGCATCATGGGAAACCCCTTCCACTGCAACTGCTGCTGGCCCCTTAACCTCAGCCTCCGTTGTCCTTCATTGTCATGTTGGCCCCCCTACAGCAACAGTGAAAAAACCTCCATAGAAGTGGCACAATAAATCATCTGTTGACCAGTGGCTTCTAAGAACCAGTGAAATATGTTCTGCCCTTCACAGCAGTCCAGTGATTGGTTAAAATCAGTCAGACACGGCCTCTCAAACCTTCACCCCACCATTGCTACGTTCTCGCCTCCAACAGGATAAATGTGAATATAATCGCACCACAGCCTGTTAACACAGGATGGCAATTCCAGTATATTTTATGTCGGGAGATGCCAAGAAGCTGCCTCAGTGTGTGACTGTTTTAATCAGCTCTGTGACCACGGTTCACCTCAATGCTTCTGAAATGGACTGTAGGTCATGGTGTGGCAGCCGATTTCACCAGTAGAGAAACTCACTAAAGACTAATAAATCAGGGACAAATTAATCCTGAGGCCAGCCCACGGGTCTCTTGCTTTTGTTTAATATAACTACACGTGTACTTTTTTGGTAGCATAATAAGGGTGCTTAATGTTTGGGGAGTGAATCCACCTGCTGACTGGCACAGCAGTCACACACAGTGCAAGTCTTCATTTTCTTAAATATTTGCATTATTTTAAAATCCAAAATTACCATCTTGGATTCCAGTTAAGTCCAGGTTTTTGCTCAGATTTTTGCTGGCACAATTTACACTGTCAACTAAAGCAATGAATAAACAAGAGAACCAATATTCAAGTGCTCGTTGTGAGACTTACTTAAAATGGAAAAATTAGCACAAGTAGCACAATTGGCAAGAGAATATCAGGTTACCTGGTGACCAGTCTTATTCGTGACAGAGAACAGAAATCGACCATTCCAGCATTTTCTCTGTGGGACAGGAAGGGAGGTAATCTGGAAGCAGAATGAAGCAGCTAAAAGGAAACAGGAAGTAATGTTGCTGGGATCTGACCAATCACAATGGCTCTTCAGATACTGAGACTTCTCTGACTGGCTCAGGAGTTAGCACTTTTGTAACAGAATGGAATTGATTGTGGAATTGGCACCTTGTTGAAGAATTCTGAGTTCTGTTTCTAACACTACTTGAGTTCACCAGCAGATGGCAGCATGTTTGACCTCAGTACTTTGATGCCAGGACCATCTATAGCTATGCCAGTCACCTTATTTATATAAAAAAAAAAAAAAAACAGAAAGAAAGAAAGCAGGATCCAAATAAAACTGCTTTATGGACCTTAAAACCCGAGCCTTATGGAGGTTTGCTCTAAGCACATATCGCTTCAGAAGGCAGCTATGGTGAGAAGGCGTCAGTTAAAACCAGTATTTCAAATGTAAACTGTGACCAGAGGTATCAGGTAGGACTCCGCCCCCTGACCAAGAATCTGACCAATGGCTGAGCTGCCACATCCCTGGCATGGTGCTCACTGCTACAGTAACTGCTGCTCTCACAATATGGGATGAGAGTTAGCCTTGAGATGTAAAAAAAGTTTTACTTAAACAACGTAACAACCTAAACATTATCAAAGGAGTGCTTACGAATGACTTTGTTGACTTGTGTAAATATTTATCATACTGTACTACACTTACATGCATGGAGTATATGCATGAAAGCATCGTGTGACATGATTGGACTGCAGTCCACAGCCAATCAAAGGCAAGATGGTGAAAAGTGGGGAAAAGTCTCCGGGCAGACACAGAGTTTGCGTGCTTCAGCGGAGGAAAGCGAGAAACCGCACTTCATCAGAGCGATTCTTCTGCAGCCGAACTGATGGGGCCCGAGGGAATTCCTCAGGGTGGGGGCAGGTCAGACAGAGCCGCCCAGGTGGAACAGGCAGACTCACGACAACAGGGAGGGAGGCTGGCCGAGCTACGGGGATGGCAATACCATGTTCACTTTCTTTCAGTGTCATGCAGTACAATTCCAAAGGATGGTTTCTCACAAGACATGATAACTATGCTGACCGCTGGTGGATTTGTTCAAAATCTTTCTTTGGATCCATAAGCACATTGTATTATGTTTATAACTGCCCTATCCCAGGTCAGTTTACCTGGCCAGTTTGCTGGGCTGGAGACAGAGGGTACAAATTCAGTGGTGGCAAAAAAACAAAAATCAGGTTTGCTTTTTTCCCCCCCACCCAGCTCCGTGTCTGTCAGTAACAGCCAACATAATCCGGATCTTCCCGCCAGCGGCTTCTTAAAAAAAGATTAAATGAGATTCAGCGACAAACCACCCAAAATCTGCTGCCGAGACGGTTTGTACAGTACAATGCAACACTTCTCAGCTATCGGCTTAACGATAATACAAAAGCAATACAAGACAGACTCATCTCAATATGCATTAGTCAGAATCATTTTACCAGTCACAATGACAGCTGCACCCCGACACACTCTCCTGTTTGTCAGTCTGCTGTACGAAATGTGGGTCAGCCACAGACCTCTGGGCCTCACTGGCTCCCAGTGATCTTTCAGCTCCACACTGTTCTGCAGCAGCTCACTGAAGATGGCACATTTTTTTGTTTTGTTTTCAAGGATTCATTTGAAATTGTTTTTGTGTGTGCATATCTGGGACTATTATATTCAGTGTGGGAACGAGGGGTTCGCCAAGAAAAGCACGGGTGCTATTTTCACTCTGACACAAACCAATGCTCCCGCGGGTCTCATTTTTGCATACTACACAGTACAGCAAGACAGGGCGAGTGAAGCCAAGACAGTCTGACAGCGTTTTGGCCTCACACCTTTCAATTATTAAGGACATTCCTGGCCGTGCTCTAGATCTGTTTTTACCAAACAAAACTCAGCTCTTTTAGACCAGCCTTTGGGTGAAACTTCAATATTTTGTGATGTCATAACAAACCCACTGAGGTCTCTGATGTCACAGAGAGAACAGCACTGTGTGATGTCACAGTAAGGCTTAGAATGGCAGCTGGCCAAAGGTTCTTTTGGGAGCTGAACATCATCACAACTTACCAATGACTTACAAAATAATTCCCCAGTAATGAGCATTCGCTGTCACTGCCTATGAGCCAAATTCACCATAGCTATTCTAGCACGTAAATGCACATGCATTTACAATTACCTCTCCAGCTTCTCTCAGTAAACATTCTTTAGGAAGCTGAAGCTCTCAGAGGCGAACTAAATCCAATTCCCACAACCCGCTAGTGACTGTAATGAATTACTGAACTCCTAGTCACAACGATCATATTTCAAGTGTTCTGGCGACATTGCATGTTCAGAACAACATAATGCCTCTATGAAAATAAACAGACTGAAACAAAAGTTTCCACAAAGAGCCGAGCAGAACTGAGATGGTATCTTCCATGTGGAAAAAAAGCACACTGACAGTAACACAACTTGCAATAATCTTTAACATACAATGAATGACAAGTAGAACCACTTGACTTTCAATACTGTTAAGGGAAAAATTTCCCACCCCATCCGTCTTCCTCAACACCACACAGAGACCCCTCTGAACACTTGGAAGTCAATCTAAGGCAATGTGTTTGTGCAGGAGGATGCATATTTCAACAAAACAACCGTCCAAGTCTGCCCTCAGCAACCAAACTCAGATTAAAGCGCTGGGGCTGTAGACAGATCAGGCCATTCCTTATTCACGGTCTTAAGGCCGAAGTCTTCAGCTTTTCTCTTTCTTTGCATTTGAACTTGTTCTTGCCAGGGAAGAAAAGCATGCGCAAACCCACTGCTTTCAGAGATGGACGCAGGGACAATCGCGCAGACAGGGCTATGCTAACGCTATGCTAATAGGGACGCACAGGCACAGGCTCTCGCGCATTTGGCATGTGAAAAGTTGTGCAACAAGCAAACCAAAAAAGTCACGTAATGTGTGAGCCTCAGAGCCCAGCTGCACTAGAGAAACGCTGCAGCTGGCCTCCTTACAGAGAGAGAGAGTGTGTGTGTGTGTGTGTGTGTGCTAACATGTATGTGGTCTATCCTCTCGTCTCAGAGGCAGCTTCTGGGCTTCTGGTCTGCCCTGTCAGAGACTCCATTGGGAGGGTCAGTTCAGTTCTGACACAGTATGGCAAAGCTCTGCAACAGGAGGCTGTGATGGATACTTCCATTATTAAAAAAAAAAAAAAAAACACCATTTTTCTTGGTGTTTTTCTCTCCAGCGGGGTGGGTTAAGTAAGGCTCAGCTAAGCTATGCAGTAGCATGTATTCTATCCTAGTGGTGCCTGCTTTTCAGTATTAAAGTTGAATAAAAAAGTGCAAGAAAATTCAAGCCCAGGCAAGGAGCTGGCCCCTGGGATAACTGGAGATAAATGCTGAATGCCGAGGGCCCCTGTGCTTCTCAGAGCAGCTCTCAGGTGACCCTGAAAGACCCTGCAAACGGGCACCTCCCCCAGCCTCAGAGGCCTGGAGCCAGGCCACAGTTTCTCCAGTTTGGCTCTACCGTGCTATGGGATCGTTGCAAGATATGTAGTGTGAAATCTGTGAAAATTATCTTCATTAAAAATATACAAAACCACTTCTTACGAAGGTACAAAGTGTGAAAGCAGGCCTGGAGAAGAACTGACAGAACAGGTGAGGCCCTGTTTCGATCAGTTTGCTCAGACCAGAGCGGTGCTTCTCAGGCAGGTAGCACAGAGCTATGGACTGAACAGCAGGGTGACTGTGTCGAAACAGCGCCCCTACTGGCGTAACGAGAAACTGACCAACATAAACGCATCACATGGCACCACAGTAACATCAGAATGACTGGATATTTGCAGATATCTGAACCACCAAGGCAAGACAGAAACATTAATAAATAAAATGGAATGTCCCACTTGTCTGGCACCTAGTTTGGGCATTGCCCCGCCCCCTCCCACATCCCCGCTATACGCTGCTCTCTTCCCCGGCAGCGGCCACACCGCCTCCCTCCCTGCTGCCCCTCCCCCTCCTGCCGCGGCCCAGGCAGGACCCCCGCACCGCTGTCGTCCAGCTGTACCCGGCGAAGGTGGGGCTGATGGGAAGGTACTGGAAGACCCGATGCCGACGCAGGAAGTCCATACCAAACGGGAGGTCATAAGAGCGCAGCCCCTCCAGCTCCGACCCCCCGGACCCCCGTTTCAGCTTCCGGATACCCCGCTCCTCCGGGGTACCTGGGGCAGGAAGGAGAGCACCAGTTAAAACAAATACACCTCTCTGTGTGTCTTTATGTTTCTGCTTCATTCTGTCTCATATGCTGCATGTTTCTAGCATGCTGCAATTGTAGCCCTGCCATTAAATTACATCATGGTATGTGTCATTATGATAAAGCACAACTGAGAATCACTACTGGGAGAGGAAGAGAGAGAGTAGGGAGAAGGACTACATGTTATAAAGCACAGATGCAGGGGCAGGTGAAGACGCTCACCTGGTATAGTGTTATCCAGGACAAACGCCACAGACCCGCCCACAAACATGGCCGTCGTCAGGAGCACGTTCAGCACCTGGTCAATACTGACGATGCCTTAGAGGGAGGAAGGGAGGGACGGAAACAGGGAGAGGACAAAATAGTCAAGCAAACAAATCTAATAGTAGATATTTATTCATATCCATAGGGTCATTTAGCGGTTATCTTAAGACACACAGCAGGAACAGATACAGACTAATGGACTGAGAATGAGGAACACAACATGTTAGCGATGAGTGGGTTCTGCCACAGGTAGCTGGGAATGAGACGCATGAAAGGGTGGACCGTGCAGGTGAGCATTTCAAATGCTTGACCCCGCCCAACTCACCTGTGACCAGCGGGTTCTGCCTCAGGTAGCTGGGCAGCATGAGGCCGAAGAAGATGGAGAAGCCGAGGACGAACAGGTTGCGGGAGGAGTTGAGGTCGATGAACTGCAGGTTGGAGAGGCCGACGGCAGTGATCATGCCAAACAGTGTGCAGAACAGTGCCCCCAGCACGGGGTCAGGCAGGGAGGCGAACAGCGCGCTGAACTTTCCCACAAGCCCCAGCAGCAGCATGAAGGCTGCCCCGTACTGGATCACCCGCCTGCTGCCCACCTGCACACAGCAGGGTCAAAGGTCAAAGGTTAACATGTTTTCAGCGGACGCAACTTGGTCTATGACGTTGGTGTTGGTATGTTTTTTTTTAATTACGGTATGCGTTGCTTGTGTTCATAAGCTGTGTTATACCTTGGAGTAGCATAGCTTTGGCTCTTCAGTGATGCTGCATACATAGTTCACCAGAGCGCCGTTGCCCTGGTCTGGCACTAATGCTCTAATGACTCTGGGTAAGTTTCTGCTAAATGACTGTAATGTAATGCAAGTATCAAGGTCTGCATTTCCCACACTCCATTCAGTCAGCTGGGTATGCTTCTCATTTTGTGACCCTATCAGGGGCACGGTGGGGGTGCTGGTTACCTTGGTGATGCCCAGGACCCCGATGTTGGGGCTGGAGGAGGTGGAGCCGTTCCCCGTTCCGAACATGCCATCCAGCACACAGGACAGCCCCTCAATGAAGATTCCCCTGGGGCAGGAATAGGGGGTCAGTTCTGTTTTTCATTTTTAATGTGGCATAAATGGGGGGGGGCAGTAGTACCTGTTGATGGTGTGGATGGGGGGAGAGGGCAGTAGTACCTGTTGATGGTGTGGATGGGGGGAGAGGGCAGTAGTACCTGTTGATGGTGTGGGTGGGGGGGAGAGGGCAGTAGTACCTGTTGATGGTGTGGGTGGGGGGGAGAGGGCAGTAGTACCTGTTGATGGTGTGGATGGGGGGAGAGGGCAGTAGTACCTGTTGATGGTGTGGATGGGGGGAGGGGGCAGTAGTACCTGTTGATGGCGTGGATGGGGGGCGGGGGCAGTAGTACCTGTTGATGGTGTGGATGGGGGGGAGAGGGCAGTAGTACCTGTTGATGGCGTGGATGGGGGGCGGGGGCGCGGCGGACAGGCGGGCGCAAGCGTAGTAATCTCCGATGGACTCGATGATGCTGGACACCACTGCGCTCATCATGCCGATCACCCCGGCAGCCGACACAGTGGGCAAGCCCCACTGAACTGTGGGTAAAATCAGACACAGAGCCGCTAAGTCACTCATACAGGCCTGAGCCAACACCTACAGTGCAGGTATTCAGTCAGACACACAGCAAACTGGAACACAAGGCTGGTTCTCACTAATACAGCACTGTGCTATCCACGGTGCTCACTAATATAGCACTGTGCTATCCACGGTGCTCACTGATACAGCACTGTGCTATCCACGGTGCTCACTAATATAGCACTGTGCTATCCACGGTGCTCACTAATACAGCACTGTGCTATCCACGGTGCTCACTAATATAGCACTGTGCTATCCACGGTGCTCACTAATATAGCACTGTGCTATCCACGGTGCTCACTAATATAGCACTGTGCTATCCACGGTGCTCACTAATACAGCACTGCGCTATCCACGGTGCTCACTAATATAGCACTGCGCTATCCACGGTGCTCACTAATACAGCACTGTGCTATCCACGGTGCTCACTAATACAGCACTGCGCTATCCACGGTGCTCACTAATACAGCACTGCGCTATCCACGGTGCTCACTAATATAGCACTGCGCTATCCACGGTGCTCACAAATATAGCACTGTGCTATCCACGGTGCTCACTAATATAGCACTGCGCTATCCACGGTGCTCACTAATACAGCACTGTGCTATCCACGGTGCTCACTAATATAGCACTGCGCTATCCACGGTGCTCACAAATATAGCACTGTGCTATCCACGGTGCTCACTAATATAGCACTGCGCTATCCACGGTGCTCACTAATACAGCACTGTGCTATCCACGGTGCTCACTAATACAGCCCTGTGCTATCCACGGTGCTCACTAATATAGCACTGCGCTATCCACGGTGCTCACAAATATAGCACTGTGCTATCCACGGTGCTCACTAATATAGCACTGTGCTTTCCACGGTGCTCACAAATATAGCACTGTGCTATCCACGGTGCTCACTAATACAGCACTGTGCTAACCACTACGGCCGGGAGGATGAGGCTTCAGCAAACCAGAGAAGGGGCGGAGACACCAGTGACAGCCAATCGCTGAGTCCTTTACTGATGAAAGCAATGCCTTTTGACTGGATCAAATGCGCATGACTCACAGGGGTAGGGCACTTTGAACCAGGGGGCGGCAGCCAGCACACCCTGCCGTGCGTCAGTGCGGGCGTAGAATCCATACTGGTCTTTCTCCGGCGGAAAAATGTCAGTCACCGTGAAGATGAAACACAGCAGCCATGACACCAGGATCGCCATGATAATCTGAAACACACAGATTTATATAAACATTCATTTTAATTACATTCACACTTGTTAAAAAAAAAAACAACTTATTATATATCTAATTACTGATATGTTTAATTGAGATTTAGTTATTGAAATTACAGCATTGATACTGTAATTACAGTCATATTGGATAAATGTATGATTATTTTTCTTATTCGTTAGTCGAGCAACAGTTTCTATCAGTGTGTCTTTTTAGTAAAACATACTAGTTGAATGAACTGAACAGAGATCGGGAGAAAGAGAATGGAGGGAAAGATGGAGGAAAGCCAGAAGATAAATGACCCAATAACAACTTGCAGACACGACAGAGTGATGGAGTGGCACACGGCACACTGCAGGAATCCTTGAGCCAAAAGCATCATTACCATAAACCCAAATATAACGAGGCTCAGACCCAAACACCACTGAGGCCCTGAACCCTAACGAGGCTCAGACCCAAACACCACTGAGGCCCTGAACCCTAACGAGGCTCAGACCCAAACACCACTGAGGCCCTGAACCCTAACGAGGCTCAGACCCAAACACCACTGAGGCCCTGAACCCTAACGAGGCTCAGACCCAAACACCACTGAGGCCCTGAACCCTAACGAGGCTCAGACCCAAACACCACTGAGGCCCTGAACCCTAACAAGGCTCAGACCCAAACACCACTGAGGCCCTGAACCCTAATGAGTCTTGGATCGCCACCCGTGTCTCTCACCGGAAACATCTTGAAGAGCTGCAGGCGGTAGGATGTCCAGCCCTTCTTGGCCCTGTAGACGGGGAGGGGAAGCTGCACATTTCGAGCGTACTGAGAGAACAGCAGCACCAGGAATATGGTCCTGTGGGGGGAGGGGGGGGCGTGAAGGAGAGTTAGCGGTCAATGTTATTATCATTTTCTCACATCTTAAATCCTTGGACACTCTGAACCAGAACAAGTTAATTGTGTGGTTACCATAATGTATGTAAAAGCTTAGCAGTTCTTGAAACCAAGACAACATGATTACTATAATGAGCATGCATTTAGTTATCCTGTGGCTTGAAATAAAAACATGGACCTCAAAGCCAGAATGGAAACCATTATAAATGCAAAATAATGATCCTGAAACTATGAGTGTGGTTTATGAAAAACACCCAGGAACTGTGCTAGTGTGGTAACCACAATGTACATTAAATAAGAATGCTGTGGGTGGGATTGTGTGATAACCGTAATGTGTGTAAAAGCATGCCCCAGAGAGCGTGAGAGTGTTATGACCGTAATGTGTGTAAAAGCGTGCCCCAGAGAGCGTGAGAGTGTTATGACCGTAATGTATGTAAAAGCGTGCCCCAGAGAGTGTGAGAGTGTTATAACCGTAATGTGTGTAAAAGCGTGCCCCAGACAGTGTGAGAGTGTTATAACCGTAATGTGTGTAAAAGCGTGCCCCAGAGAGTGTGAGAGTGTTATAACCGTAATGTGTGTAAAAGCATGCCCCGTGTCCCACTCACAGCATGGCGATGCCCCAGTGTTTGCCTGCTCTCTCCCCGGCGGCCTGGAAGCCCGAGAGGCCAATGAGGGCCACGGTAGGGGTGATGGTGAGGGGCCCGATGTATTTGAGCAGCACCCCCGGGAGCCCCAGGGCCCCGATGCACACCTCGATCAGGGACGACACTATGATGGCACCCTGGATCTGCGACAGAGGAAAGGGGGGGTAGGTCAGACTCCACGGGGTGCGTGAGCCTCCAAAAACAACCCAGTGGTTTCTCTGCCTTTCCTGTTCCAAAACCAAAGAAGCCCTGACTGACACCCTTGGCCCCTCCCTCCCTCCCTCCCTCCCATACCTCTCTGATCCGTGGGTGCCAGATGTGTTCTGTGTGCAGTAGCTCAGTGCTGTTTAACAGCGGGACGGCTGAGAATGGGAAGAAAGGAAGGAGAGAAAGAGGAAGAAAGAACGAGAGGAAGAGTTTAAAATTCACTCACTTTGATTCCAGATCCTCTGCTGTGTGTGTGTGTGTGTGTGTGTGTGTGCACCTGTGCATGTGTCTGTGTGAGAGAGAGAGTGTGTGTGTGTGTGTGCACCTGTGCATGTGTCTGTGTGAGAGAGAGTGTGTGTGTGTGTGTGTGTGTGTGTGCACCTGTGCATGTGTCTGTGTGAGAGAGAGAGTGTGTGTGTGTGTGTGTGTGATGTACCTGTGGAGTTGCACTTCCATTTGTCCAGAGACAGGATGGCTCGGGCCGGCGCGAGGAATGCAAACGCACTGGCCTGGAAGAGGGGCAGCCTGGGAGGGAGGGAGGGAGGGAGGGAGAGAAAGAGAGACAGAGAGAGAGAGGGAGAGAGAGAGGATGAGGGGAACATTACTTTAAAGAAATAAAATCAATGCTCATTTTTCCCCCCATAATAATCTGGGAATTTTCATATTTATTTTAAAATCTCAACATCATACAAACTGTAAACATTTTGATGCAAGAAAAGCCAAATCCTAGTGATTTGAACTGGTACACCAGTTTAAACAAAACTGGCCCCATTAAAAAAAGAATCTGAATTTTTCAGGGGAAAAAAAAAAAAAACAGTAAGAACTGAAAAGAATGAGCTTCTTATAACACTGATCACTGTGCACATTCATTCTGGTATGACCTGCTGTACTGGTCAGCTCTCCCTCTCTCCCTCACTAATTCAGCACTCTGCACTGCAACACTGCAGTTCTGCCACATGGTGTCGCCATTCACTGCAGCAGAGGTGAAATCCCGTTGGCATGGCTACGGCTGAGACGAGATCAATGGAGGGAGGAGGTCACGGGAGAGAGCCTGTGGCTCCAAGCGACTCTGATCCAGCCAGCCCTCGGTCAGAACTCCTGTGAATCAGAGCAAGATTGAGTCTGTGATTCAGAGCAGGACTGAGTCTGTAAATCAGAGCTCTGTGAATTTAGAGCAGGACTGAGTTTGTGAATCAGAGCTCTGTGAATCAGAGCAGGACTGAGTCTGTGAATCAGAGCTCTGTGAATCAGAGCAGGACTGAGTCTGTGAATCAGAGCTCTGTGAATCAGAGCAGGACTGAGTCTGTGAATCAGAGCTCTGTGAATCAGAGCAGGACTGAGTCTGTGAATCAGAGCTCAGTGAATCAGAGCAGAACTGAGTCTCTGTGAATCAGAGCTCTGTGAATCAGTGCAGGACTGAGTCTGTGAATCAGAGCTCTGTGAATCAGAGCAAAACTGAGTCTCTGTGAATCAGAGCTCTGTGTGATAAGCGCAGAGGTTTTTGAATCAGCTGCTCATTTGCACTGTCCCAATGAGCACTTCAGGACCCCCAAAGGCAGTGCTGAAAACAGCCTTCAGAAGGAAAAAAGGGGAAGGGTAATTATGAGGCAACGACAAAGAGGAACAACTGCAGTTTCACTGCGAGGAAATTGAAGTAAAAAAAAACACATTTTCTGCTGTCAGGCATGAAACCGCCGTCTGAACACATGGGAATGTTTCTACTCTCGTTTTGCAGTTTATGCTGAACAGACAGCACGTGGGACGAATTAAAAACCCCAGAAACGCGCCCCTGTATCCGGCATCGCCCTCTCTCTCCCGCACAGACGACCCCCCGTTTATTTGTCACTTTAATGTACGAGTTCACCCAGCCTGCCAGACTGAGTCACCCAAGAGAACCTGCTCTCCATCAGTCTGTCCAAAGTCCAAACCGTATCTCTCCTTCCCTCCCTCTCTCCCTCCCTCCCTCTCTTCATCAGTCTCTCCATCATCTCACACCTGCTAAAATTACATTCCCAGCTCCATTACATGGTCCGCTGCGTAGACATAACAAGCACACTAACAGCAGGAGAAAGGCTGATCTGGGGTCAGCCCCCGCTACCCTTTCAGCACTAGTGTTCCACCTGTTACCTGGCCAAGCACCTGAACTCAGGAAGGGGTCCTCGATCCCGGGTCTGGAGAACCATGAGGACCTGCTGCTTTCGGTTCGCACCTTAAATTCCACAGCCAGTGTGGATCCAAGAAACCAGAGGAGGCCAGTTATCTGTGCAGTCAGCGGTTTTCAAACGATCAATTAGGCGCCACAAACAAACGTCCACCCGGCAGGGTTTCAGGAACAGGGATGGGGTGCCTACTGTGTAAAGGATGGGGTGCAACTAATAAGTCTTGCCAATGTCTCATTTCACGGCATTGGGTGTTTTGGTGGTAGGACGGAACGGAACCCTCCCTCCACCCCACCCATTATGAACTAATGAGAGTCAGAGTTAATGAAGGTGGGGTTTGCGCCTCTGACCTCCTGTTCTCCACAGGACCAAACTGAAAGCTGGTGCCACACGCTCTCTCCCTGATGGTGCAGTAAACCCGGCGCCCTCTGCTCTTTACTGGATCACCACACATCACAGGCTCCATATATAATCAGCTCTCTTTCACAACCAGTGGAAATTAGGTAATGGCAAATTTCTTTTTAAAAGAAACTGGGGTTTTTGGCTGCATCTTCTAGGACTTCCCACTGTTTTTCCACATCTTCAATGACATTATGAGAAACAGGCAGTGATGCCATTGTTCGAATTTCTTCTGTTTCTACTTCCTGACCACCTGTTACATTTAAAATGGGCCTTTTTACATATAAACATGTCAGCTAGGCTCATCATTTACCTACAGTCTACAGAGTATCCAGCACTGCCGCAGGTCAGGACTACAGCACTCTATGGGTCTCTGCCTTTACACACCAGCCCTAGCATGGCAGCCCATTTGCAGCTAAAGGGTGTGTGACCTTCGGCCTGCATCACTCAGCTCTATCAGGAAAGGTTACGGGTGGTGGAGACCAGAGGAGGGAAGTGAGGCGAGTCACTCTGTGTCATATCATTACTGATACCTCCCTTTGCATATTCCCCTTCCTGTAACCTCAACCGCTGCTCTGTGAGTCTGACTGAGCAACTGCATCCCACAGACTCAGGAGGAGGAAGCTATGCGGATGGAACGCTGCCGAGTCATGTGACCGCCCGCCCACGCTTCTTTCCACACGGCAGATTCATCACCAATCACATGCCCTACGCTGATGGAGGAGCACAGAGTTAACGTACGATTGGTTCACCCATTCTGCAGGATCCATGCCTGCCAGCAGAGGCCGCTAGAGAGCAACAAGAAT
>JAFBMS010000119.1:985000-1022500 GCA_019788955.1 Albula glossodonta | reverse complement strand
GTAACGGTCTGCAGTCCTCACAGACCGGAGAGGAAACAAACAAATCTTCAGGAGGTAAAAGCAGTCAGCATTTCCAGCCGTCTAAAAATAAAGAGAATATTTGGTGTCCTGAGGTGAAGGTGTTTTGGCGGGTCACTGTGGCGGTGTACAGGCAGAGAGCAGAGGCGCGCCCCTCCCTCACTGCGTCCTGGAAAAGTACTGAGTTACAGCCTGACCATGACCAGGCAGGCACCCTCATATCTGGGGTTACAGCACTCTGCTAACATTAGCATGCTGTGTGTTATCTTTTCCTTGGTTCTCCTTACGTGAACAGTCACAAGTGCACCTTACGTATATGCTAAAAAAAATAAACTGTCTTTGTAATGTTTTGCAAACCATATTGGACCTTGGGTCGGTAAAGTCATCAAGTCTGCACCAAAACTGTGAGAGCAAGGAGAAGAAGAAGACCCTGAAGCAAGGCTAGCTGAGAGAAGCTGTGGTTTACCGGCTGGCTGAGACCTTACCTGCAGAAATCTGAGTGCAGCTTGGCCAATCACATCTTTATCGACCGATCAACAACCTCAGTGGTGATTGGTGGATACTTTCAAACCAGGCTGTTCTTTTTTGTAATACCAATTGCAACAGCAAGCATAGCCTGAGAGTATCCACCAGCGTGCTGCCTGACTGTCCCAGGTTTGCATGTGCGAGAGAGCAACATGACTGCATTACCCCTGCTTAAGCATCCCCTGGCAGTTCACAGGGAAATCCACAGATCTCTATATCACACGGCTGTGCCAGCCAGACTGCCGGTGAGTGGCTTCGGCCCATCCAAGCGCAGCTCGGCTGCATCAAAGCACATCGTGGGCGGAGAACAGCATGTGTCCCCACACGGGTGTGTGGTATTTCACATTCCCATGATGCACTGCTATGAGGTTCCTGTATGCTATCTAAGCGGTCAGCATGGTGTGGGGTACACTGTCCCAGCGGTCAGTGTGGTGTCGGGTGCGCTGCGGTTCTCTCACCTTCTCTGCAGCCTGGATCTCCTTGGTGTAAATGGCCATAAGCTGCGATTCTTCAGTGTCCTGTTCTAGGCTGGACTGGGCAACCCCGTTAACCACCACCTGTACAGGGATACACACACACACACACACACACACAGGGCAGGCGTGTGAAAGATGCTGACACCTGTACCGACAGAGACACCGAGACGATTCCAGAGCGGTGAGAAGCCTTCGTCTCAAAAGTAACATGATGTTGATAAAGTGTGAAGCCTAAATCTGGAGCATGGCTCATGTCCAGAACCACCAGTGAGGGGGGAGCCAGCTGGGCCAGGCCCACCACAGCAGGGGGAACCAGACCTGGGCCAGACCCGGCTGAGTCAGGAGCCAGACTCAGCACGGCCGTGTGCGAGACGCTGACCCAGGGAAGGGGAGAGGAGGGGGCAGGGGCCACTCACAAAGGAGTAACAGTGAAACACAACCTTTTCTGCTCCCTCTCCTTTCTTATATAACCCAGCAGGTGGTGGCCAAACTGGACCTGCAGCACTGATTTTACCTTCAAACAGGCAACCCATTCAGGTGCAAGAAAACAGGTGGGGTGAGGTAACAGTGCCTGTAATCAGCTGTGTTAATGAAGAAATGAAGTGGCTAGTCCCCCCAGGATGGAGAGAGAGAGAGAGGACAGAAAGAAGGGAAGGACAGGATGGAAAGATGCTCACTCACTCCTGCTCGGTCTTAATCCCTCTCTCTCTCTCTCTCTAACAAAAGAAACGTTCAGAAGAGAGGGCCAGGGAAAGAAAAAGAAGGACAGAGGAGAATGGAAAGGTCAGAGAGGGAGGCGGATGGGTGGATGGAGGAGAAAAGTGAGAGGTGGAAAGAGAGAGAGATGAAAGATAGTTTTGTTGCCTGGTTTTGCTTTCTTCGGTTTGTTCCTCCTCCTCACTGAGAATATAAAGAACAGACTAAACTGAAAAACCCAAAAATGGTGTGAAAGGTGAGGGGCAGTCTGAAAAGACAAACAGGAGGTCTCCTCGACCTCTCACCTTTCCGACCCACGCTCTGATAAGGCCTTGGCGAGTGACGCGAAGGGCACAGTGTGAAGTGAAGGATGCTGGGAAGTGAGTCAGGCCTGTTATGTCTGTCTCTCATCAGTTCCCATGAGAAACGGGGGGTGTCCTTGTGTTCGGGGTGGGGGTGGATGTGCTGTCAATATTTTTAAAAGGAGGAGGGGATGTTTGTCTGCCCCTGAAAGAAATTGGGGATGGAGTTTGCTAGCCTTGTGTGTGGCGCTAACACCTCCCTGCTATGAGCCTGACAGACTCTGAGGTGGGAAGGAGACGAGCAGCAGGTGGGTGTTCTGAGCTCATTGTGACATCACAAAGGCAGTAAAGGGGCAGGGATCAGAGGCCTCCCCTGTCAGTACGCACGGAACACGCATGTGTGAACCTGAGTCACTACCAACAGCCTGAGGCAGGCTGCAGTGTGTCCCTGATTACAGACAACTCTGAGGGAGGTGTGTGTGAGGTCTATGTGGGTGTGCCTGTATGTGGGGGAGTGTGTGAGCATGTGTGGTCTATGGACTCAGTGTGTGTAGACAAACACGCACACACATGCAGTACTCACAGGTATGGGGTAAAAGTCCTCGCTGTGTTTGGTCTCCTCCTCATATTTCCCTCCATCCCCTGCGGAGTCCATAGATTTGGAGGTAGTGTTCTTTCCCACACCCATGTCTACCTGTAGTCTATGGTCTGTTTTTCTCTCTCTCTCCCCCCTTCCTCCACAGGCTGTCTTGTCCTCGTGTGCGGTAAGTGAAACTCAGTCTGCCTTGCTCACTCAGCAGGTCACATGACCCATGGACAGAGCACCAAGTTTACCTGAAGGAAGAAGGAAGACGGATCACAATGGGAAGAGTATGCAGTGTTCCAAACACAGGCTCGGTTTCCTGGGTAAACAAAAAAACCCTTCTCACTTCATTTTTTAGTCTGATACATGAATGGAGAGTTTGCATCATCGGTTTTTTTTAATGCATCATGGGTCTGTAACAAATATATGCATTGAAAGAAACATAAAATTACAGGCTTCCAGTAAAATGTCACAATCAGTACATTAGGCAATAGGTGGGGAGTGTTCTCCACATGCATGTCATTGCTCTTAATGCTTCAGCAACACAAGACTCTGCCGTCATGCAGATAACGTGCGTGTGCATTTGAATGTGAAAGCGGTGAAAGAGCAGAGTGAGGGAAGGTGGCGTCTCTCAGCAGGGGGTGCACTTCAGTGCTGTGGAGTCCCGTACAGTCTTCTCACTTTTGCCCCCCGCCTCTTTCATATTTCACCCATATTTAGTCTGAAACCGGAGTGTCTGATTTGTGGGTGTACAGGTTCTTTCCATCCAGGACAGCGCAAGCAAACTGGAGTGTGAGAGGATCACTCTGCTGATCTTTGCATAACTGCGCAGCTCTGCGCAGACATGCAAGTCCACATCAAACAGAGAGTCAGAAAGAGAGAGTGCTGGAGATGCAAAGGTAGAGAGTTTGGAGGGAGAGGGGAAGCAATGTGCGTGATGTCAATATCAAATCTCTGATCAGTCAGGATGTGACATCACAATGTGCTTGAGCTGCGCCCCTCCCCTTCCTCCTCACAGAGATAATGTACCGCAGGGTGCAGAACAAATGAGCTCCACATTCTGTGCCTGTTACTTTACTGCAGGCTTGGAAAGCATTCATTTACCTTTACCTGTGAAATTCCCCCAAAATAAGGAATATCTCCTCTTTTATGGACATGTCCATTAAAAGGGCGTTATTTACTGGGAATAACCAATAAATCAGAGGTTTAAGAAGCTATTATAACATGAGGAATCCTCACACACACGTTTGGCAAGGGGATTTTTACAAAAAAACCTCCGAGACAGACAATCCTGTTTCAAACGCAAGGAAAAACCCCAGGAAAAGGGGGGCGGCTGCATTTCTGAACACGGAAAAAAAGTGACAGAAATACACAAGTCAAGAGATGGAGAGACCAGGAGAAAACAGAGAGAAACGGAGGACAGAAAGAGAGTGAGAGCGAGCAGGAGAGAGAGCCAGACAGATGGAAACTGGCTCATGACCAGCAGCCTCTGAACAGATAACATCCAGCTAAAACCATGGCAACTCCATGATAACGCCAGACACAGTTAAACACATCACTCACTGACACGGACAAACACAGACACAAAGCATGACTGCATGTGCCGCCTTGTGCTTAGCAGAGAGTACACCACTGCAGACCACCGGAGCCGGGGTCAGAACCCTAAAACACAGGGGAGCAGACAGAGCACTGTCTCTGACAGCACTGACCAATCAGAAGAGGTGAAGACAGAACTGAACTTCCTCACAAAACAGTTTGGGTTTACTCAGAAAAATGATGTAAATGAGTCTGGCTTGGGCATCACATCCTATTACAGATGGACACAAATAAAAAGAAAACAGCAAAAGACCCGTTCCATCTTTACCGCTCTACTTTACAGTCATGTCTCTTTTCAAAGACATTTTCTGTTTGATGCGATTTGTCTGAGAGTTTCATTTTCTAAAATATTCGGGCAGCTCCGCGTACTGCAACTCCTGCCCTGCTAATGAAGACTGTGTGTGTGTGTCCCCAAGAGACGCTCTGTCTGTCTGTCTGTTTCTGTCAAAAGTCACTGTCTGTCTGTCAAAACTCACTGTCTGTCTGTCTGTCTCTCTCTGCCTGTCTACTGTACAGACATAAACCTTTTAGATGCAAAATGCTGACAAAGGGCTGTTTAAAACCAAAGAAAAGGTGAAAAAACCAGAGAGAGGGGGAGAGAGAGAGGGAAGGTGATAAGAGAGAGAGAATGAGTGGAGGAGAGAGAGAGAGAAACAGAGAGACTGAAAGAGGTACACATAAACACATACATATATATTCAAAAGTCTTGTGCCAATAAAGCATTCGTGTTACTCTGAAAGCTGAAGTGAAAAAGAGGAAAAGGTGTTTTTGTGAAAGAAAGGCAGTGATAGTGAATGCAGATGTGTGCAGAAAACTTCCACTCCTCACATGAGAGATTTTCCATTTCCAGCACAGACGCACTGACACCAGCTCTTCCCCATATTGCAGCTCTCACACACAGTCAGTGGAGTCAGAGCATATTACTGCAAAGCACTGAAACTGCCCAGTGCTCCCCCAGACTCACCCAGGGAATGGTTACAGCTGGCCCACATTCGAGCCCTGCTGACCTGGTTGTGAAGATCTGCTGTGTTCAGGTACCTGCCTGCCTGAGCACCACTTTTGGGTCATGGGCCATAGATTCCAATTGACCACACCAGCTCAGTGAACATAGACTGGTGTAGAGGAGCCATGCGTGAGAAAGCCTGTGCCAACCTCGTACCACTGTCTACACGGGTCACAGTGGGCCTCACTGCTGCCCCGTACAGGAGATGGCCCCCACTTGCAGTTTTAATAAATGTGCAAGATCACACATTGGTTAACAGGTCCAGAATCCAGCTGGTGCACTCTCTGATGAAGTCATAATTACTACCTCTTGTTAGCCCCCATTGTTGAGCCAGCCTCCGCCATCTGCAGACCCTCACAAACCCCCACACCGTAAAGCTAACGTTGAAGCAGCAGCAGGCCCCATCAGCACAGGCTACCATCAGGATTCACTTCCATTTCTAAACATCTGACTGCAGAAAACACAAGCTTGTGAAAGTATGTGCCTTCTGCAGGTGTTTGCTTGACGGTGGTAGTCAGGTGTGATGGTTAGGGAGACATGCATTGATGGACGTGTGTTTGTGTGTATGTTCACGATTTTAGTGCAGTAATCCCTGTGTATCCTAGCCAGTGTTTGTATATCTGAGTGGGGCTGAATCAGACAGAACTGCAAGCTGAGAGGGATCTTTCACAATGAGTGTGCATTTGTGTAACTGTGTATGTGTAGTACTTTTCTATGGAAACTGTTTGGTTTTTCTGTGAGTTGAGGAAGTTTGGGAAGAGCACAGCTGAAGCGGGCAGAGAAGTGTGTGTGCGTGTGGAACAGTTATCTGAGAAGTGTGTGTGTGTGTGTGTGTGTGTATGTGTGTGTGTGTGTGTGTGCGTGCGTGCGTGTGGAACAATTTTATCTGCCTGATTAAGCCTCTTTTCCCGGATCCAGTATGACCGCAGCAAATAAAAACCATCATTAAATAACACCATTACACAGATAGAATGTGCCAATTATGGCGTTTTTTTATCATGGTGATTAAAATCAGCACATTTCAAACCCTCAAAACACCCAGCCCAGCCTTCAGGCTCTCAGCAGCACTGAAAATAATGACTAACGGTCCGATGCTGCCATAACCAAAAACAGGGACTCCTGTTACAAACCAAGAAACCTACACATGCACACTCAATAAGCACACACACGCATGTAAGCGAGCACGCACACTGGCACACACAATGCACAGACACAATGCTCCCTAATTCCAGGGCGTTCCTCTGGATGTGTAGGGTCCAAATCACTCAGAGACGGGAGAGAATAAAGGGGGTACAGCATGAAAACCCAAATGGATGCGCTGTACCCGATCATTACCTCAAATAACCAGGGTCTCGCATCTCAATACCAGCGTTAAGGTAGTAATGCTTTAAAAGGATATAATTACCCACTCCTCTCAAACACAAATCCACATCCCTGACCAGCAGGGGAAGCGGCATGTGCTCTGAATTCCGTTTCCCGAGCGGTGTGGATTAGTGTTGCTACATCTTAAACAAGCAAGCAGGAACAAAAACTCATGATAAATGAGTGGTCTGTTCCAGACACTGTAGATTTGTGCGTTGCTCCCTGTGATCTCATTTTCGCTGACCTATATGGTTGAAAGGGTTCGCCGCTGCGCTTAAGACCTGTGGAAATGGCGTGTCCTTTCGCTCAATAGCCTTGATCTGAGAGGAGAGCGGGACGCTTCTCAGAAAGATTACGCGTTCAATCTCCTCCCCGGGGATACCACCTTTCAGCACCGGCTCCTAAAACATTCCTCTCTGCATCTAATTCACAGAAATATTTATTCAATTACCTCACACCGCGGGGTCTGCCAGATTACAGTGCACTGCAGCCTCGTAACCGTGGCGACATAGAGCGCTGCCGCCAGACTCCCTGCGTGGCGCAAAGTGGGGCCGGCTACGTGCGCTCTGCTGGCACCCCCATTATGACAGTAATCCTGTTAGAGTTGCCACGCTCTGTGCCCTTTTCCGGGGTTCACAAGCCCAGGTCAGCCCAGACACGCAGCACATAAACCCGCACACAGGGTTTAAGTGCACGGCACACCACACCTCCCTGACTCCTGCACTACGTGACCATGCTATGCAACGGCACACAACAAAGCGGGGATTTGATCAAAGCCGTTTAAAGTTGGTAAGTACGGTTTATTGGGGTTCCTACAATTCTCAAACGCTAATCGCACTCTGTGGGGAAAAAAGGTTCCATAACAAACCTTACAGGTCCCAGCAGGACAAATGAAGAGCTTTAAAAGGTGATAGAACAAACTCTTTGTGCAGAAGATGACCTTCAACGAAAAATTACCATTTTTAGGAGCAATTTGTTTGCTTGTAGGTGCTTTCATTAAAGGAAGTCGATCTCTTGGTCAGGTTCACTCTAAAAAAGACATGTCGATCTCAATGTGGATAAAAAATGAAACAGAATTAAAAAAGCACAACACTGATAACACTCACATGTCGAAGTACAGGGCTCCCGAACGCAGACTGGTTCTCTGGGGAGGAAGTTGGCTATCTCTTATTGATCACTGATTACCGTTTCCTCCCATTCAGCAGGGCGCAAACTCAGATTGAGGGACTGTTTTATTTGTTAAAGGAATTCTTAAGCCATTTGGTCTACTTACCATGAATACAGCAACCCACAAGGGCTATTTTAAGACCTAGCATTCGAGCTGTGGTTTTTTTTTTTTCCCCCCCAAACTGCTCTGCTGGGCTGCTCTGCTCTTGGTAGAAAGACAAAATTGGTTTAAATACTAAAATGTCAGACTATCACTTTAAGGTATCTGCTCAGTTTTATTTTCAGGTGGAATTTCCGTAGGAGGAGAATCTTCACCCAGCACACAATGTTGGCTCTGCAAAGTGGGCATGGTTTCCTCTCAACGGCCCTGTCCATTACTGTGTGGGCGTGGTCTCAGAGGGGAAAGCCATTCACCTGTTCACAATAGAGCTACCTGTACGTTACCCCTGCTGGGCCACAGTGCAGGTAAATGATATACAGTGCTGATGTGTCTTTATACCTCTGCTGGATCAAACCTAAACCTGCCATTATTTTCAATGACAGAGTCAGGTTACAGGACCAAGCTGTGGTAACAGAACGGCTTGGTTTGACAAGGGCGATAATACAACCTGCTAGACAAGAAGTGGCGTCACCTCTCCGGTTCTGCGCTGAATCCTGACTGAAGTTACGCTCCACTAAAGACAAATCTTTGTGCAACGCTTTCGTTTTCCAATGACAGCATCTGAAACTGTCTGAGAATTTGTAAGGTAGGGTTAGGTGAGGTGATGGAAAATTATGAAAAAAAATTCTATTGATAAATATCACAAAATGTTTATCAATAGGTAAAAGGTACGATGAATTTATTTTATATCGTAGTCACGAAGCTGGCCGTTGCCTCGGACAACAGCATAGGGTTTTTCTTAAACCATCAGAGCCAATATATATTAAAAAAGGGGTTTATTTGAAGTAAAGCTTGACAATACCTACATACTTAACTTCACGTAACCGGTTACGATTTCATTTCACAATCATTTAAAAAATTTCTTTAGAAAGGCTACAAACATTTTTATGTCATTTTACAAAGGGTTGCCAAAAACCCTTCCCCCTGAGATGGCACAACTGTCATTAAGTAGGCCCACAATAATTCACATGTTAACATTCCATTCAATCAATAAATTTCAGGTAACCCACAAGGCTGGCAACTGATCATGCTCTCAAATTGACAAAAACAAATGCACCTGGCACACATGTAACAAGCAAAGATCCATGACCATTTCAACAGTGAAGGTTACTCCTTCACAAATGTAATTACACATTTGTCAGTTCCAATTGTGGTGACAACGGTCCAGTCAACCTGAAATCACACCATTTCACTGGTTAAGCTCTCAAATGAAGACGCTCACCACAGCGCACAGCAGCAAGAGGACGCAGCCCCATGCAAACGTGTATGATTAGACAAGGCTCTTGTGGGTTTTTTGCTGTGCTTGGCGGAGAGAAACTGCAGCCCAGCATGAGGAGCTGAAAGGAGATAAAGGAGTAAACACGATAAGGTCTAAGGACTCAGTAAAAAGATCATGTACATAACTAAAAAGATCATGAGATAGACCTATGGCAATGACGCACTCTGCATCTGCAAATGTGTGTGCAAAATGACCCTAGCTCAGAGCACGGAGCGACTCAAGAAGCTGGCCATGGCAGCTTCAGCACTGCCCAGCCCCACTCCTCCACATCTTCCAACACAGGATCCCCAAAGAGCTGCTTTAACAGGGGCTTTCAGGAGGTGGGCATGCTGTAACTCCAGAGCCCATATGTATTAACGGTAATTAGGCTAATAGGTGGGTATACTGTCTGAGGAGGTGGGCATACTGTAACTCCAAAGCCCATATGTATTAATGGTAATAAGGCTAATAGGTGGGCATACTGTAACTCCAAAGCCCATATGTATTAATGGTAATAAGGCTAGTAGGTGAGTATACTGTCTGAGGAGGTGGGCATACTGTAACTCCAAAGCCCATATGTATTAATGGTAATAAGGCTAATAGGTGGGCATACTGTAACTCCAAAGCCCATATGTATTAGTGGTAATAAGGCTAATAGGTGAGTATACTGTCTGAGGAGATGGGCATACTGTAACTCCAAAGCCCATATGTATTAGTGGTAATAAGGCTAATAGGTGGGTATACTGTCTGAGGAGGTGGGCATACTGTAACTCCAAAGCCCATATGTATTAATGGTAATAAGGCTAATAGGTGAGTATACTGTCTGAGGAGGTGGGCATACTGTAACTCCAAAGCCCATATGTATTAGTGGTAATAAGGCTAATAGGTGGGTATACTGTCTGAGGAGGTGGGCATACTGTAACTCCAAAGCCCATATGTATTAATGGTAATAAGGCTAATAGGTGAGTATTATGTACATCACAAGAAGTTTCTGTGGGTATACTCTCCATGCACATATCCTCCAATACACAAGTGTTACCCATCCCCAACAGACACCTTGTTTGATTTCAAACACACAGATAAAATGACTACTGCCACACTGTACAGTACATTTCAAAAGCCTACAGAGTACCCCATCCATTGACGGATTCATGGCCCTTTAATCTTTTACAGATAAATAAATTCGAGTGTCTCTTTCAAAATCTGCTTAAGAATATCTCCCACTAGTCAGAGAATGTTAAGTAAAAGCTATGGATATTTTTAGGTATCGTCTTTGTATACATAACACAGGAAATTCATCTCACTCACTGTTCTATTAACAGTGTGTGGAAAATGTTTGGCTCGTATATTCCTTCTTCAAACAGAACCCAGCTGATCTGCCGGGAGAAGTGCTTTAAGAAGCCCGGTCAGCCCCGCACACCACACGGTGTTCTCGGTCCTTCACTCTGATCTGCCCCAGATTTCCCTCCATCGGCCAGACTCGGAGCGGAAGCCCCTGAGCGGAGCCCGCAGTCCTGTAACCCGTAGCGCCGGCGGCCTTCTCCCTGCGAGTCTCCACTTATCTCGACTTACGTGGTGATCTGGTGGATACTGTATTTTTCAAGGCTGTACTTCACAATACCAGTAACAAGAATACGAATAAGCACCGTATCAAGATTACCACTTCGCCTCTGTCTTACAGGACGGTCTCTCCACTGCCATACATCAGGCGGTGAAGTAAGATTTCCAAATCGCAATCTCACAGCGGATTCTGAATCGATTTTTCCTGTTTTCGGAAAAACCATCCTTCTTGCGCACCATGCATCAAAATCGATATGTTGAGCTGTTAAATTACAATGACGTGGTATTTCATGCTCAACATGCGCACGGTAAAGAAAATGACTTCAAAGTACACTGTCCTTTACCAACCATATTTCATTTATGTCCAAATTACGATAACACTGCAGGTATTTGGTTCGAGACTATACGATAAGGAAATCAGGTGAAAGAACGACGACCAATAAAGGCTTTGCGGTGACCTCAGTGTTACCGACCAAGCACTTAAATCTTTTGTCACATGCTGGCAAGCTACATGTCTTAACAGTGACCAGATTGTAAATCTCTGCTTTCTCTGAAATATTTCAGTTACTTAGGGAGTTGTAGAAATGATGGAAATGAACCAACTCCAAAACCAGCTGGACGAGCTGGCGTAAGGTTAGGAGCATCACCAGCCTCCGTTTAAAATACGGCAGTCACAGAGAGGATGTTCGCATTCTTTGTCCACACAGATCCTGACTCCGGATCAATAAGGCGAATCGGTCCCGGTCCGCTGACTGGGTCTGTCTGGCTGATCAATAATGACCCTTTGAGAGAGTCTCCGAGCGGGCGGGCGGCGCGGCTCGCAGCGACACAAAGATGAAACCTTACCTACATTAGCCCGCTAATCCCAGCTAGCTACTTACTGCACCATGCATGACCGGGCACGATAAGCTTGCCCTCCGGTCACCGTTTCCTTTGCCAACCGATGAGAGAGCACATAAGTCGATACATTAGGCGGCTGCGGAGCTTTTTGCTGAGAGCCAAAAGCTATCTTATCCCTTAAATCCGGTGACACCATCGGCTGAGTTGGCTAGTAAGCTAATTAGCTGGCAGGACTAGCTCGCTGCAAACCGTATTCACCCCTTACAGAAAACAGTTCATTTACTTTAGACATCTCATGTTCGACCTAGATCACGTTAATTGATTCTATAAATTCTATAGAGTTCATTTCATACTGCTAAGAGTTACAGAGATACGATTTAGTGATCTATTTCCATACATATGCGTAACACTGCAGTTAACCTGTCAACATTAACGGTCCTCTCTCAGACTGACAGACAGCCCACTTACGAGATACATCTGTACTGTCAGCTAGATAGGCCAGATACGCTAAATGAGGAGAGAATCCAAATATATGTCTGATATTACCTCTCCTGTGAGATCTGAAGGAATTCGTTCCTGTCTTCAAGCTATCATTAGCAGGCTATCCCCTCGTGGTTGGCTGCGTTGCTCAGTCTGTGTAACTGTGTTCTGTGTCAGTGTGCAGTGTGTCAGTGTGCAGTGTGCCAGTGTGCAGTGTTAGCTTACCTTTGGTTACTCAGGAAGACAGGCAGTCAGCTACGACTCTCCCCTCGAGTTTAAATCCAACAGCAGCCCGGTGACCGTCAACTTTGAGCGGGTGTGGAGAGGCAAAGACACGACCTGGAAGCTTCCACCTCGACACGGACGCGTGGTGTGTGAGTGGTGAGTGTCGGAGGCAGCGGGCAACTTTATAAGACTGCAGGCTGCGCACAGCGGGGCTGGCGGAGCCCACAGCAGCACTTACACAACCCAAACACACGGTGACGTCACATGCCTGCCCAGACACGCACGCCCCCCCGCGAGGCACCGCGACCAATCAACACCATCGATTACCTGAAGGCGCTGTGGGCCCCGCCATGTGCGCTTCGCTTTTCACCAGAACTTCTTTACAATTCTGAGTTTCCAGTTCCTCTGTGAAGTTAGAAGCACGCTTCTACGTTTACACATTGTCTTTTCACAGCTCCGATGCCCTCTAGCGGTCTTTCCCCAAAACTAGGTTACTGTTTCTTAAGTGACCTATATATATGCTCGTTCAAGTGCAACTCAACTTGTACCAGCGGATACCAAGTTGAACATCGGTGGTGCCAAACTCATTGCTGTGGTCTTTACTCTAGACTCTGCTCTTGATGAGATAAATTGTTCCATTATCCGCAGCAATGCTTGTACAAAACGCATATATACTAGTGATGAGTTATCCGTTGTGGAAGTAACTTTTGCTCATTTTCTGTGCTTTGACACAAGGCTGAATGAGCAACTGAGCAAAGCGCCCTAAGGACCAAGGCCCTCCATTGGCAGTTAGTCTGGAACCTCTGAGATAAAATCCTTGTGCTGGTGAGAGGAAAACTGAAAAGCTTCTGTCAGGAGGGACGTTTTTTAGGTGATGTTTTTATGTTGTGCACACAGTCAGTTTTAAAACGGTTTTTACAGTCAGTCGATGGAATGTTTTCAGAGAAATGCTTCTCTGCCATCGGCAGAATGCAGTTTATTCAGTGTGCGTCAGGAGAAAATGATGTTGTAATTAAATTATTGGCAATGTACAACTGTGACAGACAGACTGATCTGTTCAGTCACAGCTGCGCACATACATGCACAAAACATGTTTATGTCAAGAGCACAGCCATTATTTATAGTACAGATAGTGGTCAAAGATTCTTTAGGTTCGCCAGATACTGAAACAATTAAACTTTAAATGCAATGCGAGGGTCTGTTTCCATGTCGTTGAAGCTGAAATCAGCTCTTTCTGAAAAAGGTTTTTGTCATCCATGAGATTGTTCCTTACTTGATCCAGAAGGTACTCATATGTAAAAAGAACAAAAACAAACTTTCAACGTTGTACAATCGTGTTGTGCAATCATTCGTCTGTCTGTTTTAGTGTTGCTAATTGTATATTTTTCTCGGACTTCAACTCACATTCAAGGTCATTTGTTTCATTTAAATCAGTGCGCCCCCTTGTGGAAAATTTGGAGAACTAACTGTTTTTTCAGAAAAGCAGCAGGAAGCACATGACAAGTTATGACAAGGCGTTTTTAGAGCAATAACAACGCATTATTGAAAAGAGGGTGAGCACAAAATAAGCTCATGAGTTAACGTGGATTGCTACCATTAGTGTTTGAAGGCCACGGTACAGAATGCAAACATTAAAGAAAAACCTATTGACCATATAATCAGATTTTCTAACAAACATGTTTGTAAGAAAAACAATATTTAAGGGAAAACAATCCAACCACTGGTGTAATGATATTTAATTTTATACCAAAACAATATGTGTTACCAAAATAACCACCAAACCCTAAGGGTTAAAGTGTCATTGTGAAGGAGTAGCATTCACTGTTGAAATGGTTGTGGATCTTTGCTTGTTACATGTGTGCCAGGTGCATTTGTTTTTGTCAATTCGAGAGCATGATCAGTTGCCAGCCTTGTGGGTTACCTGAAATTTATTGATTGAATGGAATGTTAACATGTGAATTATTGTGGGCCAACTTAATGACAGGTGTGCTGTCTCAGGGGGAAGGATTTTTGGCAACCCTTTGAAGAATGGGCATAAAAATATTTGTAGCCTTTCTAAAGAAATTTTTAAAATGATTGTGAAGTGAAATTGTAACCAGTTATATGAACTTATGTAGGTATTGTCAAGCTTAATGACAAATAAACCCCTTTTTTAATATATATTGGCTCTGATGGTATAAGAAGAACCCTATGCTGTTGTCCGAGGCAATGGCCAGCTTCGTGACAATGATTCTAGCAGGCTGTATTATCGCCCTTGTCAAACCAAGCCATTCTGTTACCACAGCCTGACTCTGTCATTGAAAATAATGGCAGGTTTGATGGTATAAGAAGAACCCTATGCTGTTGTCCGAGGCAAGGGCCAGCTTCGTGACAGTCATTTTTGCCCAATACTGATTGGAAAAACATGGGGCATTACTCATGGGTGACCCTATAACGCAATAGCTTGGTTTGCGAATTGTGCGGCCCAAAAGCTGGATCTACCTTCTCTTCTGCCAAAGGATATTTAGAACAAAGCAGCAGCACGGGGCCACCGATGGGAAGTGGGTCAGTAGGTCCACTGCACATCTCAAGTGGGCCGCTGGTGCTGACAGCGTGAGAGAGAGGCAGAGAGAGGTAGCCCTGCTCTGGGGCTCTGAGGATGCTTGAGAATGCTCGATCCGTTGCTGTGTGCTTTTCTCCTGTGTCGTCAGTCCAGAGCGAGGAAGCTTCCATTTTCCCATCAGCCTCTAGACACCAGAGCCTGTATTCACAGGTTTTTATAGCAGAACTCCATCTTGGGTCAGTTTCTGTTTATCTGCCCCCCTTGAATAATGACCCTATTTTTTAACATTCTATGCAGGGCCACATTATGGATCCATTACCTCGTTCTCAAAAAAAGTTGTCTAGGACTGCAAATCTCTCAACACGGTTCAAAACACAGAGCTTTTGTGAATGGATTGGGATTGTGTGTGGTATGACGGCGAGAAAAGTGGCCGTTTGGATTGCTTTGCCGGGCGTTGGATCCTCATGTGCCGTTAGCAGCCCCAGAGCTTCGCCTGGATACAGTCCACATGGTAACAGTGAGCCAGTCACGGGGTCTGGGCCTATTGTGTAAGGATTATGGGGTTATTACCGTACACACTTACGACGAAATACAGGAAAAGTACCAGACATCTGGCCAGATTCCACCCCTCAACCCCGCCTCTGCCCCGTTACTCCAGTCCGCCCACCCCTCAACCCCGCCTCTGCCCCGTTACTCCAGTCCGCCCACCCCTCAACCCCGCCTCTGCAACGTTACTCCAGTCCGCCCCACCCCTAAACCCCGCCTCTGCCCCGTTACTCCAGTCCGCCCAACCCCTCAACCCCGCCTCTGCCCCGTTACTCCAGTCCGCCCACCCCTCAACCCCGCCTCTGCCCGTTACTCCAGTCCGCCCACCCCTCAACCCCGCCTCTGCCCCGTTACTCCAGTCCGCCCACCCCTCAACCCCGCCTCTGCCCGTTACTCCAGTCCGCCCACCCCTCAACCCCACCCCAGCCCCACCCCTCACCCCGCCTCTGCCCCGTTACTCCAGTCCGCCCACCCCTCAACCCCGCCTCTGCCCCGTTACTCCAGTCCGCCCACCCCTCAACCCCGCCTCTGCCCCGTTACTCCAGTCCGCCCACCCCTCAACCCCGCCTCTGCCCCGTTACTCCAGTCCGCCCACCCTTCAACCCCGCCTCTGCCCTGTTACTCCAGTCGATCCATTATGTGGCTCATAAAGCCTCAATATCTACCAAAACAGTTTCCATTGGCAACAGAACTGTATCATACCTACGTCCAAAGCATAAGCAGAGACAGTCTTAACTGGTGGATTACACTATCAAGGGTTTGTGTCAGGCTCTGGTATGGGATTGGGGGAAAAAAGACAATTCTCAACTGTGCCACTTGGGGGCACTGCTTGACCAATAACTGGCAAACAGTTGCGATGAATAATAGGTCACCTTAGGGAATGAGCGCCTTAGAGAGATGTAGGTGGAGGTTGCCCGCAAACACTGATCTGAGGACAGTTATGTATTTGTCTTCCTGATGTTTAAGGTGATTCTGTGCCTATACTAAAGGTCTACTTCTGCCTCGAGCATTCACAAATTAGGCATCGCAGAAAGTGGAATTTCAGGGATTATTGCTATGACAACACACCTGGAGACTTTACCCCAACTCAAAAAAGTGATTTATTGGCATGACAGTAAGATATAGCAGTATTGTTAAAACAATCGTACTTAGAGGTGACTACTAAAAACACATGTTCCTCACATGACATTTTAGTGGGTAAATTTTTTTCTGTATCTGTATTTTTTATTTTAATTTTCTGTCAGTCAGTGATGTAGCTGGAACTTCTCTGGACAGGTTAGGAGAGTATGACAGACAGCAGTGTCCTCTGTGCCAGTCTGAATTTAAAATTCAAGAAGCTGAGATGCAGGTATCAAACAAAAAATGTGCCTTTGGCTTGTGGCCTTTTACAAACTACAGGTAAATTCTACAGATCCTAGTTCATAAATCGCCATAACTATAGGATTCCTAAATTTACAGTGCTCTAAACCAGTGTGTATAACTGTATTATGTATTTCCCTTTTACAGGCCAACCACAATGTTTATGCAGCACGTTCATTGATATGCATAAAACAAACAGAAATTTCTGATGAAAACATGCTTTGGTAAACTTATTTTGTCCTGGCAGGTGTCATTCAGTAATGTCCTTCTTCTGGTTGCTGTTGTTCCATTGAATCTCCCTTTGTCGCACCATACAGTTCTGCTGATCCTTAAACATATTTTCTGCAGTCTGACCAGGTGCCCTGCAGGGCTTCCAGGGTCAGGAAAGAGAGAGGCTGTGCAGGCCTCAGTGGAGGATGGGGCTCCTGGACTGGAAAAATTCAACAAAATTATCTCACTTTCATTCCCTGTCCATAAAATTCCAAAACTGGAGGAATTATTATTTTCACCATTTCTCTCTGAAATCTGCCAAAAATGTCTTCTCCTCAGCTTCCTTGGAAGGGAAGTTTCCCTTTGGAAGAGTTTGCCCCCAGTGACAGCAGCCGTGCTGCCACAGAGCCAGGCGCTCATGAGAATGCATTCCTTAAAACAAACACACACCACAGATACACAAAGTCTGCTGCTTCTCTCTGATCACCTCTCACCCCCCCGAGGGTCCGGGACCAGGCACAGGTGCATGCTGAGTGCAGGGGGGGTGGGGGGTGGGGGGTAAAATTATTCACAGGTCCCTCCAGAGCGGACAGCAGGGGGGAGGCCATTTCAGGGATGCTCCATCTTCATGGCGACTCTAGATGACATTCTCAAAGAGCTGCATGGAGCTCATGATGTCCGCATCCTGAAGGTGAACACAAGAAAGGATGCAAAATGAGAGGTGTAAGGTATCAGGGTAGAACACTCAACAACACTCAAAGTCATGTTTTCGTGTCAAGAGCTGATTAAAACACATCAAGTTCGCGTGTTTAGTGCATTCACAGAAGAGCGACTGCAGTGAAGACAAAGTCCCCTGGTGGAGAGGAAGAATCCTTAGGCGAAACCAGGATACAGCAGGACTGCAGTCACCATTTACCTGAGTTAGAGTATCAGTGACTCACTGATTTGGACCAATAATCACAGTGGTTCTGGAAGCAAAAAATGTTTGATTGGTTCAAACTCAACTGACAATTTAGTGTAGCTCCACCCTAATGGTGTTCATGAAGCCTCACTCTCATACAGTAGCTGGATGCACTGTGTGTGGATGCACTGTGTGTGGATGCACTGTGTTTTGCACTATGTGTGGATGCACTGTGTTTTGCACTGTGTGTGGATGCACTGTGTTTTGCACTGTGTGTGGATGCACTGTGTTTTGCACTATGTGTGGATGCACTGTGTTTTGCACTATGTGTGGATGCACTGTGTTTTGCACTGTGTGTGGATGCACTGTGTTTTGCACTGTGGTGGCAGGGCTGGTGAGCTGCTGGCAGTGGCAGTACTGTGTAGCACAGCGCTACCTTCTGGCAGGTCTCTATGAACTCATCAATGGTTACCACTCCATCTCTGTTTCGGTCCATTTTCTGAAAAAAAGAGGAGGGAAGTGAGACTATTAAAGGACAGGGTATCACCGTCACAGAATTTTCAGCATTAAAAAGTGCACCATACTTCCACATTTTCTGTTACTTAAATTACAGCAGTGAGAAAAGCAGGTGTACATTTCCACATGTGTGAAAGTCTGATAAATGAAGCTCAATGATTGGTTCAGCTCAGTCAGGTCCTGGCAGTATGTTGTAGCTCCACCCATTTGTGAGGTGGTGGATGCTCATTCTCCAATCAGTGCTGTTTGTGATGCGATGTTGGGGCATGGGGTTGGAGGAGCACCTGGAAGAACTTCTCCACGTGTTCGACGGGGTCGTCGTCCCGCACGCTGGGAGAGGTGTACCTGCCCATCATGTCATAGATGGATTTCATGATTGCCAGCATCTCCTGCGGGCCAATCAGGGTTATGGGAAATAGACTTGTAACTCAGAGATTAACAAGTGAGGCAAAGCCATTGTACCCTTAAGCAAGGCACTTCAGTTAGAATGCAGCTGTTTAAATGGATAGTAGATGTGTTAGCTGAATTCCTCGTACCTCTTTGGTGATGTAGCCATCCTTGTTGATGTCGTACAGGTTGAATGCCCAGTTGAGCTTCTCTGTCACTGAACCCCTCAGGAGCACAGACAGACCAATCACAAAGTCCTGCAAAAAAGACAGACAAATCACAAAGTCCTGCAGAAAAGATGAGTCATTCACAAAGTCCTGAAAAGAAATGCAGGTGCTGAAACACCAATATCCTGCAGCCATTGGGGCTCTCCAGTGTGGCAGTCTACCACTCTGGGTTACAAATGGCTGCAGAACCTCACCCAGGCTCCTGCTGCAACCTCCAGACTGATACCTCAACCAGGCTCCTGCTGCAACCTCCAGACTGATACCTAACCCAGTCTACTACTGCAGTCACTGTGCACACTGCTATATGCTGCACATGAATTTTCTTTCATAGGCACAACAATTTTACACATACACTGCAGAATGAATTATTCAATCCAATATGTTGTAAATCATGTTCAATAAAATATCCACATTGTCACTTTAAAAATACAAATTTTGTTATTTTCACATTACCTGTGTTTTTTAATTTATAGTACACCATCTACCTTTTTTCCCTTGGTGGGATAGTACTCTTTCTCACCTCAAATCGGATAGAGCCATTTCTATCCATGTCAAACGCATTGAACAGAAAATGTGCATATGTAGTGGCATCTGGAGAGAGAGAGAGAGAGAATAAATGTAGTTATTACATTTTATAAACGTGCATCAATTGTTACTTTTCACCATAAATATCTAGTTAAACTGTAGGCTCACATAATTTGGGTTTTCACATATTAAATGAAATCCAATGATTTCACCCATGATGACCCATCAGAATAAATGCTCCTAACAGTCTTTAGTTGGGGTTTGTCTAGCTGTGTGCCACGTTGCCCCTGCCCTGGCAGGATGGAGAGAGAGGGCAGAGCGACACCCACCTCCCTGAGGAAAGAACTGAGAGTAGATGGATTTGAAGGTCTCTTCATCCACGAGGCCGCTGGGGCACTCCTGTGGGAGGGCCAGTGAGAAAACGGCCTGTAAGTCGAACATGTATGCAACCATCTGCACTACTGCATGCATGCACCCATGCTACCCAGCCCACAAATATAGTCACACCCCCAAACATAGCCCCACCCATAGTCACACCCCCAAACATAGCCCCACCCATAGTCATGCCCCATAACATAGCACCACCCTCCAGCCATACCCTTTTAAAATAGCCACACCCACCCCTCCAAAGCCCAGCTCCACCCATACCCACGGCCCTTTAACCCAGCTCCACCCATTCCCACGCCCCTTTAACCCAGCCCCACCCATTCCCACGCCCCTTTAACCCAGCCCCACCCATTCCCACACCCCTTTAACCCAGCCCCACCCATTCCCACACCCCTTTAACCCAGCCCCACCCATTCCCACACCCCTTTAACCCAGCTCCACCCATACCCACCCCTCCTAAGCCCAGCTCCACCCATACCCACGCCCTTTTAACCCAGCTCCACCCATACCCACACCGCTTTAGCCCAGCTCCACCCATACCCACACCCCTTTAACCCAGCTCCACCCATACCCACGCCCCTTTAACCCAGCTCCACCCATACCCACGTCCCTTTAACCCAGCCCCACCCATTCCCACACCCCTTTAACCCAGCTCCACCCATACCCACCCCTCCTAAGCCCAGCTCCACCCATACCCACACCCTTTTAACCCAGCTCCACCCATACCCACGCCCATTTAACCCAGCTCCACCCATACCCACGCCCCTTTAACCCAGCTCCACCCATACCCACGCCCCTTTAACCCAGCTCCACCCATACCCACACCCATTTAACCCAGCTCCACCCATACCCACACCCCTTTAACCCAGCTCCACCCACACCACGCCCCTTTAACCCAGCTCCACCCATACCCACGTCCCTTTAACCCAGCTCCACCCATACCCACGCCCCTTTAACCCAGCTCCACCCATACCCACGCCCCTTTAACCCAGCTCCACCCATACCCACGCCCCTTTAACCCAGCTCCACCCATACCCACGCCCCTTTAACCCAGCTCCACCCATACCCACGCCCCTTTAGCCGAGCTCCACCCATACCCACGCCCCTTTAGCCCTGCTCCAGGCTCACATTCTTGAAGCCCCTGTAGAGGGACTGCAGCTCCTTCCGGGTGAACTTGGTCTGGGCCTGCAGCTGCTCCAGGCCCTCGGGCTGGTGCCGCACAGAGGACAGCTCCAGATCACTGTCACTGCTGTCTGTGTGAGGAACAGCACAGAGAGGGGGGCGAGAGACACCGGGTGAGAGACACCGGGTGAGCACAGAGAGAGAGAGGGGGAGGGCGAGAGACACCGGGTGAGAGACACCGGGTGAGCACAGAGAGAGAGAGGGAGGGCGAGAGACACCGGATGAGCACAGAGAGAGAGAGGGAGGGCGAGAGACACCGGATGAGCACAGAGAGAGAGAGGGAGGGGGGGGCCACCGGGTGAGCACAGAGAGAGAGAGGGAGGGAGAGAGTGAGCATAGAGAGAGATGACAGGAGGAAGGGAAGAGGAAAGAAAGAAAGTGAGAAAGAGAGAATCCAAAGTTGGGTAAAAAGGGAGAGGACAGGAGGAAAGACAGAATGGGGGATACAGAAGAATGAGGGAGGAAAGACAAAGAGAGGGAATGGGTATTAGACAGAAGAAAGAGACAAGAGACAGAATGTAAAAAAATTAAAAGGAGAAGGAAAAGGAAAACATAAGAATAAGATAAAGGGGCAAACAAAAGGAAGAAATCAGAGGAAAGAGGACAGGACTCAGAGCGACGGTAATAAAGAGGCAGGAGAAAAGGAAGGCAAAGCTGGGTGTCACAGTCAGAGATTCAGTGAGAGGAAAACAGAGAGCACACCATACAAACACTCACCATCTGAGAGAGGGAGGGACAGAGACAGGACCAAAGAGAAATGGAAAGAGTGAGAGAGAAAAAGAGAGAGAGAGAGAAACACACACACTGGTTAAACAAAAAGCATAATTGCATCACTTCTCCATGGGACGGAACAGACAGATGAGAGCATGAGACTGGACAGAGAGAGGAGGGGAAGATCTGTCCTTTAACAGCTCATTGAAATGAACTACGTTCCCCAGAATGCAAACATTCCATTTTAAATCACATGATTTTCACACCATTGGGTGAGTATTTTTGGGATCTCACAAACGCTCCCCAAGCTTGATGTGATCTCTGTGGCACCACCTGGTGATTTCGAACGATGTATTGGTTCGCCACCAGTCCCCTGCCTGTGAGACTGAGCAAGCTACTCACTTCCAGCACAAACTTAGTCATGTCAGTCGCTGCTATGGCAATATGATCATGGGCACGCTCTGTAGTCTTGGAACCCAGAAGATGAGATCAGCAGAGACCTCATGACATGTCTACTTCACAATGTGGGAAACGGTACATGATGTAGCGGTGATAGATGCGCTAAGAATGAGTCCGCTTAGCTGCCGAGAGTGAGAGTGAGAGGAAGAGAAGGAGAGGTACAGATTTAAGTGCAAACAGAACAGGCCCAGATGAGACAAAGGCCACACAGATGAAGCCAAGGTCAATGTCCTTCAGTAATTCCCGGCGGCAGAGAGCAGGGTCTGTATTTAGCTGTCCGTAATGCCAACTCAATACCACATCTATAATTAATGGGACACGAAAAACTGTCAATATCCAGGAGCAGCTTGACTTGACCCGTTTCTGATATAATGGAAAATTACTGACGGTAATTATCTGAAGCATATTAAAGCCTGAACTACACTTCCCAAAAGGCTAATGTACAATCTACAGTCAGATGACTCCAAGCACAATACAGCTGTGCTCTCTAACACAAACTCATCTCTCATACTTTCAACACATGCAGATGAGTTTTGCATTGTCCCATAGTGCTTCCACGTGTTATCCTCGAACGTCCATAAACCACAAACATGTGTTCCACACGGACTACTTTTCAAGGAGACACAAACTGTAAAATAGTTGCATATTTGTTACGCAGTAGGTAGAATGTAAAGTTACATTTGTTATGTTGTAGTTACAGTGTAAAGAAGTTACATATCTGTGATGCAGTAGTTACAGTGTAAATAGCTGCATATTTGTTACGCAGTAGGTAGAATGTAAAGTTACATTTGTTATGTTGTAGTTACAGTGTAAAGAAGTTACATATCTGTGATGCAGTAGTTACAGTGTAAAGAAGTTACATATCTGTGATGCAGTAGTTACAGTGTAAAGAAGTTACATATCTGTGATGCAGTAGTTACAGTGTAAAGAAGTTACATATCTGTGATGCAGTAGTTACAGTGTAAATAGCTGCATATTTGATACACACTAATTACAGAGTAATAAACTCTTTTGCACGTCATTTCCTTACCCCTCCGTACGGCTGGCAGTTACAGGGCTAAGGTGAGGTCTCTCCTGTTTTGTTTTATTTCATTCATAAGATACCTGGTCCATTGCCATGGCGATGACCCTGTCCTTACCTTCCATGGACATGGGCTCCAGGATGCCGAACTGCTTGAGCACAGCCACAAACAGGATGATGACCACACCCACGGCGAACAGCTCCATTCCCTGCATCCCCATCGCTGGTTACCGGGGACAACGGGAGCCAGGACCGGGCGGGGAGTGGCTGTTTGTGTCTCGATTGTGGTGAGGCGGGGAGGAATACGAGGGGAGCAGCGTGTCAGAGGTCAGGCTGCTGGTTTTGGGATCTGTGCGGGATAGCTGTCTATATGCTCGGTACGATGGGCTAAATCACCTGACCACGTCCACATCCATCATGACTGTGTGGCAAAGAGCCCCACACTGAGCATGAGTCCATACGCAGCGCTCCAGAGTAAATGGAGGATTCTCAGTGTTCCACGGTTACGGGCGGAGGAGTCACGTTTTCTGAGCTCTGCTCTCTCGCCCCTTCTCTGCTCAGGTGCAAACAGGTGTGTGGAAACACGCAGGTGCAAAATACTGGTACTGATCACTGACGATGCTGCTGTTGGTTCCCTTTCCAAACCGCTGTGTCCTGCTCCTGAAAGGTGCCCAGCTCAGGCATAGCAATCAGATCGGATCCATTACACAACTGTTCAAAGAGAGGTGTTGAACATCCAAAAACCTGTTTTGACTGCTTTTTGCCAAGTTGTTACTGTCCTCTTCACGTAGTTTGCTAACCTTTCTGACATGCAGCGTAACCTACACACTGACTGACAGACAGACAACACACACTGACTGACGTACTCAGTCTGACTCAGATAAGATCACTTTGTGTGAAAATCACGAGTATAGAGTCACTATTTTACCTCCTAACACTGCTGCATTTCAAACTGCACATTGAGTTAAATGTGACAAATTCATGGTGCAAGCTGGAGTCTTCCTCTTCATCTTCATCTTATGTAAATAATATCCCTGTTAAAAACTGAGTTTTGTCATTATTGTCCCTCTGCTTTACCTCCAAGACATTTTTTTCTTGCTCCTTTTTCCCAATTCTGCACTATCAACCCCTTTGGTTCTCGTCTTTTCTTTCCAAACAAGTTCTCAGTTTTTTGCTGTTTTTCTGACCTCTCTCTCTCTCCTGTGCTTTCCGTCTAGTTCTTCCTCCTGTGAATTCCTCCTGTCAAACCCAGGGGCTTATTCCACCTCCTCCATGTTATCTCAACTTCCAACAGAATATGAAATACTGTCCAGTCTTTCTCCATCCAAAATCCAAGTGGCTTTTATTATGTATTATTTATCTTGTTTTTTCTCTCCTGGTCGGTCAAACTTTTCCTTCAGTAGGGGGTTCCCACTGACAGACTGCTGACACTCTGCTGTCAAAAGCCCTGTCTCTCTTCCTCAGTTTATTCGCTCCAGCTTTCCTCCTTTCTCTTTGTCAGTCTGTCTTGGAAAAGCTCTCTTCTTTTCCATCCATCTGTACTAAACATTCCTGAGAACTAGTGAACTTGGGTGCTCTCTCTCTCCCTTCTGTGCACAACACCAGTCCCTCCCTCACTCCTTTCTTTCAGCCCATCTCACCTCTTGCTCCCTCCCTCCTTCCCTCCCTCTCTTGCTCCCTCCCTCCCTCTCTCTCCACTTTGTTCTCATTCATTCTATCACTCTCTCATCCACAATCAAAGCCTCTCTGCATCTCTCCCTAATGTCAGTGCAGCTCAATTCACTACATACAGCTGGAGTTAAACTGAATAAGGTTTTCAGTCATTTCACTCTCGCAAAGTCACTTTCTATGAGTATACACACACTAATGACCTCTCTGTTCACCCTTAAACGTGGAGAGGCACAAGAAAGAGAAAGTTTTTTTAATGAGTTTCAAACAAGTGTGAATCACAGGGAGGAAAAGAAGAGTAGTAGAAAAAAACAGAGGCGCAAGGAGCGAAAGAAAAAGAAGGCTGAAGGAGGAAGAGTCTCCTTCACTTAAAAGTGGTTTTAATATTTTAACTGATGGTAGATCAATGGCTGCTTTATGGCCGTGTGTCTGTGAAACAACAGAGACAATAAACACATTCAACCTTCAGCTTTCTCCTCCCTCTCTCTCCCTCCCTCTCTCAGCTCTCAGAGCTAGCTATAACTCAGTCTATCCTTCATCCGTCCCAAGGTTTACTCAAATAAAATATTATTTAAATAGCAGTGATGAAAAGTGAGGCCTTGTGAAACCCAGAATGGGTGGAGCTCTCACAAGCTCCACGAATCAGTGACTCACTCATCATTATGGAGAGCAAATCTGATTGGTTGAAGCAAGTCAGTGATTGACAGCCCGCATTCTTTTCACTGAAGGGGTTCATGATTAGATGTAGAGTTGTTTAGGTGGCCAGATGTAGGCAGAAAGTATCTGAAGGAATTTAACCAGTCCATTGAGGGTTAACACTTTTGAACGGTTCCACTAGGATCTTCAATGATTAAAGGAAGTGAGAACCTTGCTTTACTGAGGGTCATCTGGAGGATAGTTATCCAAACAACCCAAGTACAATTGAAAGACAGAAAAGCTGGCTGGCAAGAATCCCCCCCAAACTTACTGTAGAACATTACTGCTGGACTCCAGTTATCCCTCCCTTCCCATGGAGTGCCTTCTATAGTGATTTCTTCAAACCTGGCAACCCGAGTGAGATGGACACACAGAGCAGAGCAGCTTGTTAGCGCGAGTAATAGGATGACTGCCTGGGATCCCTAATGCACTGATCTGCTGCTGTAGGAGGTGGGGGACAGAGCGGCGGGGGGGGGGGGGGTCGATACCGGACGCGCCCCTCCAGCGCTTGGTCCTGAAAGGCCCTGAGCCCCACGCTGGGCCCAGGCCAGCGTAGCCATTTACCGGAGCAGTGACCGCAGCGTCCAACCATCCCGTCTCTGAGGACACCGGCCAAATATCTGTTTTTCATTAGCCTTCCCCCCCTCCACCCACAAAACTGCCTCCCTGCTCTTACTTACCTGTGTCTTTCTCTTCTTTCTTACTTTCTGTACCTTTTCTCTTTCTGGACAGTAATCCCAGTGTCAGTCTTTTGTTTTTCATTCGCATTTCCCCCAAATCTGTTTCCCCAATACCCACCTTCCTTCATTTTCTATTTTTTGCTTTCTTTGTTCTATTTCTTCTTCATGAATTGTCTTTGATCATGATTTCATTAACTCCTCTATCTGTCAGTAGTTTGTATAATATGAGGGGGTGTGTCCACCCTTCAGCTGGCTCATGTTGTGTAACAGGGTGGAAAATGCAAACTGCGCTCCAGTAGTTTGGCCTCCATAACCAAACTGTGTGGCTTCCCCAGGAGGACTTCCTGTCAGGGCGGGGCCAGCGCTGGGGCCGACTGGGTGCCTTACGCTGGGCCAGGCCTGCGTGATGGCTCGCTCGCGGCTAGCCACACGATTTGCTTGCATCCCTATGGCTGGAAGTTTGGGTATGGTGCAGCTGCAGCGCCCTTGGGGAAGATGCTCAGAGAATCGCTGGGGCGTCTGAGAGGCTGGAGGAGGTGCAGGCCGGCCTGACACTAAAGCAGCTAATTTAGCTGATCAATTAATTATGCTCTTCGATCAGGACCCTGATGACCTGAATCTGGTGTTTTAGTGCTGGGCTGCACTGACACTCAACCTTCTGTGTTAATTAAGACTACTTTAATTAACCATTTAATTAATTTATATCATTGGCATATTGCTGACAAACAGCCCTGTTATAATGACATATGACCTCTATGTTTACCTAGCTGGAAATGACCTTCAGAGAAAGTTTCTGTCATGCACAGTGAGTAGGAAAGACATTGCATATCATAAACAAAGCAGGCCAGCAGCAGAGAAAACTCCCCGGCTAAAAGGAGGAAAGCTGGAGCAGAAGCCAGCGCGACACAGGGCAGTGTTTATTAGCGCAGGCGCACACATTTCCCTGAGTCTGAGCGTAGGGTAAACAGCTGCAATTTTCTCTTGCCCAAACTTTGCCAAGAGAAACACATCTCTGTCCTGCGCAGCATCGTACCTGCAGACAGAGCTGAGCCTGCAGGAAGACGGCCATAGGAAACGAAGTCTGCCCGGCTCCTACGGGAAGGCCATTAAAACGCTAACAGCGTTTTTAAAAGGTGAGCCCAAGTGCTGACATAAACATTCTGCTCGAGCGATGGGATCTTCTTTGGCATCTGGCATTATTAATGTTCTAATGCTGTAACTCTGAGAGATACTCTGAGCCCTCCCTCACACCGCCATGGAGACAAACGAGAGGCCAGAGACACAGGGTTACCCCAGGAACAGCTCAATTTTGATAATGTGTTTGCTCGAGTGTTGCTGGAATATTTTGTGATTGCTGAAATTGTACAATAGTAATCACTAAACCTCTCAGACTCAAATGACTCACTCACTTATTCATCTACAGCCACTCCATAATGCTGACTGACTCCCTACCATGCGTATGTACACACACACACACACACACACAGTCATTCACTCTCAGAGTCACTCACTTATTTTCTCTCTCTCTCTCTCTCACTCATACACACATTCACTCATTCATCTACTCCTTTCCTTCCCTCTATCCCTCTCTCACTCACTCAGCCCTATCCTACCCAGTTTTCTGTGAGCTCTCTCTCTCTGACCTCATTTCCTGATCCTGTGAAGCTCGTACGCACTTTACAGAGCCTGCTTCATGCTGCGTTAACGCACTGATGTACAAACGCATTTTATAGCTGAGCATAAAGAGCTGACAGTGTTGTTATGCAGCCCTGAGTGGAGTTAAGCTGGAGCCTCCGGGGACTGAGTGAATGTGGGTTTCACCTCCTCCAGGATCCAGCTTCAATAAAGCTCAATAAGAGCAGCATTAAGGCCCTTAACTCCAGACTCTCAATCACACCACTGTGCTCACTTTAGGGCTCGCTGGCTCCCTCTGCTGGCCACTGATGGAGGCTGATCACTCCGGCCACTTGACAAACAAGCCCAACAGAGAGCCCCATGGCACACAGAGACCCGTACAGTGGTAATTCGTTTGTGATAAAGGGCTGTTTTTCCTGCACAGAGGGGTTAACACAGTTAAATGCTGTGGGCGGCAGGGTGTCCTACCCTGTTAAGACTCTGTTCCAGTGTGTGGACGATGCCCACATTCTGGCACTGAATCTCTTCCACACAAGCAGCCAGCAGCCCAGCAGGGCATTACTGACCCCAGCATCAGTCATGGACACTGAGCACCTGGTATCGATACTGACAGACAGGCAGACAGAGACAGACACACATACAGATGGACACTGAGCACCTGGTATTGATACAGACAGACAGGCAGACAGAGACAGACAGACATACAGATGGATGCTGAGCACCCAGTATTGAGCTGTGACAGACAGACAGGCACGCTGAGAGAGAGAGACACACAGACAGGCACACAGACAGACAGACAGACAGACTGACGGACGCCGAGTACCTGAGCGATGGTAGCGAGCTGTGCTATGTCTGCAGGTGGACAGTAAGCTCTGACAGGAGAAGCGTCGTCCCATCTCCATCGACAGCATAGCCATAATACCCCCCATGGCCAATCACAGGGCTCCACTAATGGCAAACAGCCAATCAAAACTCAACAAAAAACACCCTAATTAAAACCCCAAGATCACAATATGAAACTTCAGATGATAAGAGTGCACTACCAACAACAACAACTAAAAAAAATCTACAGGAAGCCAGCTGGGTCTTCAGGTCCAATATGTTAACTTCTCTGAGCACCAAAAATACACTAAAAAGGTATAAAGGAATTTATTTTACAGGTGAATCAAAGAGGAGTGACAGCTCCATCAGTTGCCTTTCAGACAATGAGCCTGTGTGTGTGTGTGGGTGTGGGGACACGTAGAGGCAAAGTGTCACACTGACCAAAGCGCCTGACCTTTCTAATAAAACATCACACACACCTCTCTCTCTTCATGTGTGTTTCATCTCCCCCACGGGCCGTTAGGCCCTGCATCTGTGCCCCTCCCCCACGCTGCATCTCCGGTCTGTCTCCATCCCTAGGGCTCTCTGTCTCTCTCTGCTGTGCTTACCAGTAACTCTTCTTCCTCTCTTTATTGTTCTCTTTGTCCACTTTCCTCCTGTCTCGTCCTCCCTTTTTGACTCTTTCTCTCTGTCTCTCTCTCTGTCTCTCTCTCTCTATATCTCTCTGTCTCACTCTCTCTATCTCTCTCTATATCTCTCTGTCTCACTCTGTCTCACTCTCTCTATATCTCTCTGTCTCTCTCTCTATATCTCTCTCTGTCTCTCTCTCTGTCTCTCTCTCTCTCATTGAAAAAGTGCCCCAAAAGGCAGACCGGTACAGCGTAAGAACAAAGGTCAAATTAATATTACTGAAGATCAGCTACAGAAACGTTACTTTGGGGTGAAATAAAAAGTAATATCACCCCAGGGGGAGATCTCAGGAATATTGGAGCAGGGTTCAGTAACAGTCATACTAACACAAGGGCAGGAGACCAGACTGCAGCCGATGTATTTTCTGCACTGTTAAAATGAGAACACACAAGATGACACGTGCACGATTCGGATATAGCAAAGACCATTAAATCTGATCTAGAATTCTGGAGAATCTTTTCTGTTGTCTTAACTGTATGACCGGCCTCCTCTAAAGCATCATGAATTTCAGCAGTCTTTTGATCACGGCATAAAGTATGAAATTAAAAAGCATACATAAATTAGTGCTTACAGTAACTTGTCATCAGAGTTGACATTCCTTCCCTTGCTTATTTCTTCAGCCAGGCGAGAGAAAGCCGAACTGACAGACTGAATCAGGGATTCTGCCGTTTGCCAGGGTCTGCCCTCTCTGATGGGCATTTGAGAAGAAACAATTATCCTGTAATTAACCTGTCTGAACACCAGGTGGCTCTCTGGCATTAACCATCTGAGATTGTGACTTGAAGTAACACACAGACGACAGAATATAACACGATAGTAAAAATGGTACAATAACATATTTGAAATATTACAATACTGTGTAACAAAATGATGCCACACGCTGCCACACCCTGCCATGCCCTGCCACATGCTGCTGTGCCCTGCCGTGCCCTGCCACACCCTGCCATGCCCTGCCATCACCCTGCCATCACCCTGCCACATACTGCCACATACTGCCACATACTGCCATGGTGCCTGCTCATCTCTGCTCTGCACACTGTGTAGGAACAAAGCAGATATAATGTGATTTTCAGGCATGGACTTCCTTCAGGGCCTGTGAGGCCCTCACACAGATGTAGTTTTTCTTCATTCCCTGATTGCATGTGACCCGTGTTTAAACGTCCTCGGGGCTTCCCTCCTCAGGGCTGCAGAGTTTATCTGCCTCTGGGCGGCTCACCCAGTACAGGCACGTGCTCATGAGTCAGCTGTGAACCCTGCGATCTGTCAGTCCAGAGGAGCCAAAGGATGGTCCTTAGCACTGCTGGGTAATGGCTGCAGCAGTAAGAGAAATGAATCACTCTCTCCCGCACTTAAACACGCTGTGCTTAAATTTCTCTCACCTCCAGCAAAACCCATCAGGAGGCCTGGAAATGTCAGAAAGAAAGAACCGGCTCTCAGCAGCGCCAGTGTGAGCAGGAGGAGGAGGGAGGCTGGAGCGGACAGCTGCCATGTATAAATAGAACGCCCTGCTAGGCCGAGAATATGGCTGATGAGACGCTGTGCGTGTTTGTCTGTGTTCTCTGCATGAAACATCAACAGACCAACAGGGACCAAGCATGAAAAAACAACAGACATCAAAACAATGCTGAGCTACAGAAACCCAATCTGTCAGAGAGAACCATACGTTTCAGTATGGCTTAACTGTGTGGAGAGCCTGCCCTTCTCAAGAGGCACTACTCTCACGCTCACTCACTCACTCTGTCACTTACTGCACTCACTCACTCACTCTGTCACTTACAGCTCTCACTCACTCTGTCACTCACTCACTTTGTCACTTACTGCTCTCACTCACTCATTCATTCTGTCATTCACTACCTCACTCACTCTGTCACTCACTCTCAGCTCACCTCCTCTCTAACCTTATGTGAACCTCTTACCTCAGTTCAAATTGTCACCCAATCACTCACACACACACACACACACACACACACACACATCCTCTCACATAAGTTACTTCTCTCACGCACGCACACGCACACACACTCGCACACACACACTCACACACGCACGCACACACGCACGCACACACGCGCACACACGCACACACACGCACGCACGCACACACACGCACACACTCGCGCGCACACACACACACACACTCACACACTCACACACATGCACACACTCACACACACACACACTCGCACACACACACTCTCACACTCACACACGCACGCACACACGCGTGCACACACACGCACACACGCACGCACGCACGCGCACGCACGCGCACGCACGCGCGCGCACACACTCACACACTCACACATACACACACTCACACATACACACACTCACACACACTCACACACATGCACACTCTCACACACATGCACACACACACTCACACACACACACACACACACTCCATTCTCCTACTTTCCAATGTTATGTGACCTCATTCCTCTGTCTGACTTCCTCACCGTCTTTCCTCCTTTCTACCCTTCTCTACCCCCAGTTTTGTTGCTCATACACATGCACACACACACTCACACACACACACACACACACACACACACACACTCCATTCTCCTACTTTCCAATGTTATGTGACCTCATTCCTCTGTCTGACTTCCTCACCGTCTTTCCTCCTTTCTACCCTTCTCTACCCCCAGTTTTGTTGCCAGAAAAGATGACATTTTGCTTGACTGAGGTCCTGAGGGTGCTTTTGTACAGGCAAACATACTCTGATAAATCTGCTTAATGGGCAAAATTGGACTGAAGAGTTAGAAATGAAGGGCCTCGAGTTTTTACGGACTCATCTCTGCGAGCCTTGGAGGCCTGTCTGACTCAGTTTGATGAGTTTCATCTGATAAATTGCGATGGTAAAATGGTGAAATTTCATTAAAAGTATTTTCATTTTCTTCCTAAAATGATTTCCCATGTGCCATAACTTATGCCCCAGCATTTCTATTTTAGGTATAAATAAAAAGTCTACTCTCTCCATGATGTCCTCAGACTTGAACACAGTACAAAATTCTGATAATCGCATCAATGCACACTTGTTCAACCATTGCACAAATCCAGGAAAAATTCATTTTGTGTGTCCTCTCAGAACCACTAGAGGGTGCCAGCCAGCTTGTGTTTAATGAATGCACCCAGAAACAGGCGAGTCTGCATTCCCCACCCTCAGCCTCAGCTCAGGACCACCTTGTGAGAGGGCGGCCAGACATGGCGGAGATTTAGAAACTCTCATATACCTTCACTCAGCCTTTGGTCATTAAAAATTCAACGTCTTCACTGTACGTTCGAGCTACACAGGGAAGTTACTGCCAAGCGCTACGCTCCCCTCCGAGTTAAACGAAACACCCAAACACCCTGCCATACTGTACCCGATATGCAGCAATATCATCCATTTAATTACAGCAGTAAAACATTCAGCTCTGGGCTCTAAATGTGTCACCAGAGGCCAGAGTGTTTCCGTATCTTATAAGCACACATATCAATGGCAGGAGAGAGCACTCAGTGAAAAAGCCAAGCACACTGACAGCCAAAGAGACGATTAGGGCTTTATCGGGACAGAATCCCATCCCTGATTATCAATGACGTTTCCACACCCTCTCAAATGGGGGTGGGGGCAGATGCACAGAGCTGATATTTAATGGCAGCAGACAGATCTCTTTAAAACAGGAAGTCCTGCCCCAGACAGGGATGCTCTCCACCCTCCCCTCCCCTCCCCTCCCCTGCCCTCCTCTCCTCCATTGCTGCCGCAGTTCTAATGCATTTTTTAAACACGTCCTCGTTTTTCCGCTTCCGAAATCGAATATTCCCACTGCCACTCAAGAGCTGGCCACTGCACAAGCAATTTGCAGAGCACCTAAAGGGGTTACTAAACTCATACAGATGCCAGCACATCTAAGGACACACACACAATACAGAAACATCTGCTTACAGCTCACACACGTTATGTCCAAGATGGATATTTGAACTGTGAACCCCCACACTGCCCAGTGTGTCACAGAGACAGCCCAACACAGGAAGTGATGGCGTGCACAGGAGGTGGCGTAGGGGGCGTGTGGAAGTTACAGCAACCTGCATTTAATATTTGTCCAGTTCCAGTGAGTACAGACAAAATAATAAATATTGTTCAGAAATTGTGCTTTTTTATGCGAATCAAAAACACTTTGCCACAGGTCATGATAAATGAGTCGTGATAGGGCGGGATATTGACCCATTTCCACAAAGAGCGAGAAGGAGGCGTGTCTAGCACAGTGAAACGCTCAGAAATCAGCACAAACTACATAAAGGTCGGGCCTTAAGGGGAATGCCATCATCCGCCTGGCTGAGCAGAGTCCCCACTGCGAGAGTGTGTGTGTGTGTGCGTGTGTGTGTACTGTGTGTGTGTGTGTGTGTGTATGTGTACTGTCTGTCAGTCTGTCTTCTGTGTGTGAGTGTGTGTGTGCCTGTGTACTGTCTGTCAGTCTGTCTTCTGTGTGTGAGTGTGTGTGTGCGTGTGTGTGTACTGTGTGTGTGTGTGTGTGTGTGTGTGTGCGTGTGTGTGTACTGTGTGTGTGTGTATGTGTACTGTGTGTGTGTGTGTGTGTGTGTGTGTGTGTGTGTGTGTGTGTGTGTGTGTGTGTGTGTGTGTGTGTGTGTACTGTGTGTGTGTGTGTGTGTGTGTGTGTGTGTACTGTCTGTCAGTCTGTCTTCTGTGTGTGAGTGTGTGTGTGCCTGTGTGTGTACTGTCTGTCTTCTGTGTGTGAGTGTGTGTGTGCCTGTGTGTGTACTGTCTGTCTTCTTTGTGTGAGTGTGTGTGTGTGTGTGCACATGTGAGAGCACACTGAGCTTAGAGTCTCTGCTCAGTGTTTGAGTGTGTGTAGGGGGCAGAAGAGCAGACGGGGGAGGGTGGAATGTGGAACAGCACGGTCTCTTCACACGCACGATGCCGGTGTGGTGGTGGTGGTGGGGGGGGGCGGGTACGGTCAATAATTTAAACATCAGAGGCACAGGCCCTGAGGGGACAGAGATGTCTGTCCCACCCCAGTCCTATCCCGCAGACAGACCGTACCCCGCTCTGCTCCGGGGTCACGAGACAGAGACAGCTGGTCTCAGCGTTCACCTTAAAATTCAGCTCATCGATTTCCACTCCCAGAGACCAGGTGAGGGCGAGTCATGTGTGTAATCAATCGCTCTGATCGATTGATTAGGATAGGAGCTCAGAGGGAATGAAATCCAGCACACCCTGAGGATCATGGGATACCCCTGCCTCAAACACACATAAACATCTACAGGAGTGTGTCCTGGCAGGTTTATAAATATAAATATTAATAAAAATGGGGGTTATGTATTGGACTCATTCAGTAACAGGCCTGTGTGATGCAGTAACACCTGCACAGTACTGCAGTGTCATTACACCAGGACTCAACTCTGATATGTGGTGATCATGTGAGTGTGCAGAAACATGACCTCCCGCCAAACCCATCACTTCATTACCCTGCTATCTCTCCAAGTTCAAATATGGTAACTTTTCCTTATAGCCATAAGCAAGTCTTTTGGATTAGCTTCCTCTTTGCTCCCCTGTGAGGGCCATTTTGCTAATGCAGGAATACACGGTTAATAGAAGAGCCCACTACAGTGAAAACTTATGTGAATTTGAATTGTTATTTAAAATCTATAAGAGTCCATATAGGCCCAGTAAGGATCACAGCATGCCTTTTTGTGCTGTCTCCGCTAAACTGCCAGGAACAACAGCTTGCTTGACTCTGTGGAATTTATAGAGTGTGTATCCAGATAAAACGCGTTTCATGCTTGCCTTTGCAATAGATTGAGTGGATGTATCTGTAACTTGGTCAAATTTACAGATTTTACCCAGCAGAGCTTCGTCTGCGCTGGGCAGATGCCCTGATGTGAAAGTCACTCTGGGTAAGTTGCTCTAAACACTGAATTTAACAGATTCTGTGACCCAACAAAACACATGACAATTTTGAAAAGGTTAGCATATATTAAAAATAAAATCCACAGTGGTATGAAGGGAAACAGCCGCTCGGGTCTGTAAAGGGGCAGAGGACACTTCTTTGCTGGTTTTTTGGCGCTCAGGATCGCCCCCTACCTGGCCCCTGTGGTGTTGCGCTTGCGATGATCCATTTGACCAGGCAGCACTTCATTAGGGCCCTGCGTGTGAGCCGCGGCTTCTGCCACTTCCCGCCATCTTTCTGCCCCCCAGGGCCCGGGTCCACCCCGTTAGCGTCTGCCAACAACCCGCCATCCACCGTCTTCCCATCTGCCTGCCACAGAGAGAATGAGCGAGAGAGAGAGGGGTTTAGTAAAGTCCAGATAGTAGGGGTTAGTACAGTACAGAGAGAGGGGTTAGTATAGCACAGAGAGAACGGGGTAGTGTAGTACAGAGAGGTATGTACAGTACACACATTTTAAAAAAGGTTATGTTTATATTAATGGTGACGATGTGACAGTTTTCTGCTAAGCACAGGCAAGGCAGAGAGGCAGAGTATCTGCTGGAGCAGAGGTAGGTCAGTGCTATCCCCGCTGTGCACCTGCTGGGTCGGCAGTAAGCTCGTACCCCACCGTGGCTGAGTAAATGGAGGCCAGCCCTGCTGCGAGAGCCTGGCCGCGTTTCGCAGGAAGTTATGGCTTCCGCTGCAGCTGATTGGCCAGGGCCCTGGTTTCACCACGGGCTCTCATTGAGGCCAAACCAGACAGGCCCAGCGCATCTGTGCACACCACAGAGAGAGCAAACACCCTGCAACGCTGCGCTCTCTCTCAACATTACCACAATAATACATTTCATTTGTAACACTCTTCCCACTGAACAGCAGTCTCAAAGCATCAGGATCAGAGCAGCTCATGCACCCGCTCAGGCAGACAGACCCCACATCCCCAGCGTGTGAAATCAGACACATGCACACATATGCACAGTACATATACATACAGACATGCACACATATGCACAGTGCATACACATACAGACACACGCACACATATGCACAGTACATATACATACAGACATGCACACATATGCACAGTACATACACATACAGACATGCACACATATGCACAGTACATATACATACAGACACGCACACATATGCACAGTACATATACATACAGACATGCACACATATGCACAGTACATATACATACAGACATGCATACATATGCACAGTACATACACATACAGACATGCACACATATGCACAGTACATACACATACAGACATGCACACATATGCACAGTACATATACATACAGACATGCACACATATGCACAGTACATATACATACAGACACACGCACACATATGCACAGTACATGTACATACAGACACGCACACATATGCACAGTACATGTACATACAGACATGCACACATATGCACAGTACATACACATACAGACATGCACACATATGTACAGTGCATACACATACAGACATGCACACATATGCACAGTACATATACATACAGACACACGCACACATATGCACAGTACATATACATACAGACACGCACACATATGCACAGTGCATACACATACAGACACACGCACACATATGCACAGTACATATACATACAGACATGCACACATATGCACAGTACATACACATACAGACATGCACACATATGCACAGTACATATACATACAGACACACGCACACATATGCACAGTACATATACATACAGACATGCATACATATGCACAGTACATATACATACAGACACACGCACACATATGCACAGTACATATACATACAGACATGCACACATATGCACAGTACATATACATACAGACACACGCACACATATGCACAGTACATATACATACAGACATGCATACATATGCACAGTACATATACATACAGACACACGCACACATATGCACAGTACATATACATACAGACACACGCACACATATGCACAGTACATACACATACAGACATGCACACATATGCACAGTACATACACATACAGACATGCACACATATGCACAGTACATATACATACAGACATGCACACATATGCACAGTACATATACATACAGACACACGCACACATATGCACAGTACATATACATACAGACACACGCACACATATGCACA
>JAFBMS010000119.1:907500-980000 GCA_019788955.1 Albula glossodonta | reverse complement strand
CAGCGCACCAATATCCAACGCAGCGCTAGTTTGCATTCCATAATTCATGGTGGATGTTCCAGTGATGGCACAGACTAACAAACAACTCCAAACGTGGAGAAAAAGGAAAAACAGAGGAGAAATGCAATGTGTAAAATGTGACCAGCCTCAGACGGCACTCGCTATAATTAGGCTCGTGCCTTGTGCTGTGTATGCATACACTACCAAAGCAAGCATATGGCAAATTCAGCCAACGCAGTGAGTGGGGACTACAATTTCACTTCTCATTTGGACAATGTCACTGTGATGGAGGAGTGTTACCTGCCCTGTCTCTCCACATTCCCACTTATGAAACTAATGACAGGTGTGTTAACAGCCTGTACCCTGAAATGTCCCCAACACAGAAATGGAGGTCATCTGGATCTCCGCTAAAATATTCAGGAAATCTCACTTCCTCTGCCTCGTTATCCCCAGCCCTGGGGCTCTGAGCCGAGTGCACTGGGCCCAGCCACCAGAGATTCTCAGAGCGGGGGCCCGGGGGACCGGGGTGCCAGGGGGGCCCAGCCTGTCAGTCACAGCTGATTAACTGTGAGCGCCAGGCAGAGCCACAGACCTGTCAAAGCTGAGCTCCTTTAGGTGCACAGCGAAACATGTCAGCAATACTGTAAACACTACAGAAAACCCCACTGTACTGACACCCATCCCATGACAGCCACATGCCGAACTTCCCTTTTTCTGTGTGGGTGTGAAAACACCCCTAAGGAATTTCACACAGAGACGGATCCATCTTTGAGCAAACAGTTATATTCTTTTATGCCTTTTGATTGATAGAAATAATTGTCTCAGTGTTAATATGGAAGCAAAAGAGAAATCAGTCAGTCGCTTTTTTTGAGGTGCACTCTCCAAATCTTTTAACCCTGGCCCAAAGAGAGCCTGCACACCTAATTCAGGGCAGAGCACTGATTAACAGCAAAAAATGGCAGGTGGAGAGACACCCCCCCCAACACACACACACAAACACACACAAACACACACCTGCATAAACACACATGCGCAAAGTTCTTTCTTTTTTTTTAAATGCACTACATCTTTGCACATTGTTCGTAGCTTTGCTATTTGTAAAATAAAAACTAGCATCTCACCACTGCAGTGACAAAAACAACTGGAAATATTTAAAAATTGATACACGTGGAATTCAAAGAGCCCTGGAAGAGGTACTCATACCTGAGTCCCAATGCGTGACCGTTAGCCTGAGAGGAAGAAAAGCTCTAAAAATATCAATAAATAAAGGTGTGCTGGCATCTCCACATGTACCTGTCATACCAGTAAACTGGAGTAACCAGTGGGATTCCCCCCATGAGTCTCATCCTAACCCAGTGGGCAGGGCTACACTTAACCCCACCCTACTGAATAATGCACATTAGGCAGGCTGGAGTAACCAGTGGGAGTGCTCCATGAGTCTCATCCTAACCCAGTGGGCGGGGCTACACTTAACCCCACCCTACTGAATAATGCACATTAGGCAGGCTGGAGTAACCAGTGGGAGTGCCCCATGAGTCTCATCCTAACCCAGTGGGCGGGGCTACACTTAACCCCACCCTACTGAATAATGCACGTTAGGCAGGCTGGAGTAACCAGTGGGAGTGCCCCATGAGTCTCATCCTAACCTAGTGGGCAGGGCTACACTTAACCCCACCCTACTGAATAATGCACATTAGGCAGGCTGGAGTAACCAGTGGGAGTGCCCCATGAGTCTAATCCTAACCCAGTGGGTGGGGCTACACTTAACCCCACCCTACTGAATAATGCACATTAGGCAGGCTGGAGTAACCAGTGGGAGTGCCCCATGAGTCTCATCCTAACCCAGTGGGCGGGGCTACACTTAACCCCACCCTACTGAATAATGCACATTAGGCAGTCCTGAGCACTGATGCATGAAATGCCCACCGGACTCAACCTGAGGTTTTATACAATTATCAGTTTGTTTGGAAATGCTGTTGTACAACGATCATATTCCTGAAATCGACATGACAGCAAAAGTATCAGTAATTGAACCATAGAATTACATTTTTCTGACTTCCTCAGAAACTATATCTCACCTTGCCTTGAATGTTATGTTTTCATTCAATATATTTTAGCAAATATTACAGATGTGACTAACCTATTCATGAAATTACATAGAGAATGAGGAGTTATTTTTTTCCGATTGGTTGGTGAAGTCATCACTTTCATGCCAAAAAAATTACACAGATTAATTTCATCTAATTTGCCTGTGTGTGTGTTTTTTTTAAACTTTTATTTTTCCCCCATGCTGAATTTTACATTTAGCTGCACTGACCGACCATCTCCAGCAGATAGTGGTGGACAGATCGATCCGAGAAGAATCAATACCGCCAGTTCTGAGGCTTTGGATTAGTCGATTCTTGCACCAAAATACCAATTGTAAGAGTTTAAACCCTTTAACGTCTTTTTAAACTTCTGTTCTTTTCACTAATTTGGAGCACTGTGTTTTCTGCTCTCTCTCAAACTCATAATTTGCCACTGGGGTGTTTTTGGGGAGAAAAATTGCCAGTCCGTTTTGAATAAACTGTGTGCTGCACTGCTTCATTTCCCAGTATACACTGATACACACAAACTGTGTGCCGCACTGCTTCATTTCCCAGTATACACTGATACACACAAACTGTGTGCCGCACTGCTTCATTTCCCAGTATACACTGATACACACAAACTGTGTGCCGCACTGCTTCATTTCCCAGTATACACTGATACACACAAACTGTGTGCTGCACTGCTTCATTTCCCAGTATACACTGATCCACTGCAAGTAATCATAGCCTTGCAGATGTGATTTCTGTAGACAGAAAGATATACTATTAAAACAGTATCATAAAGGGAGGAGGAGACTCAAATAAAACAGAGAGACCCCATAACTACAGTCAGGGACAGGTACCAATGATGGAGGTTTTCTAACGGAGCAGGGAAAACGGAGGAACATGGTTAAATATATAGCATAGTTAAGTTATTTGTTGTCCATTAATGTGTTTTACAATATTCTCATCTCTGAACTCCCACTTAAAAAATAGGTTAAAGATTAAATTTAAGTCATGCTTTGATACAACCTTGGAAAATGTTTTGTTAGATGCTCAAACCATTTTAATTGACGTGTGTTAACGGTGTGACACGGCTTATCCTTGGTACTGAAAGCCCAATTAACCATTTTCCCTGGGGTTCCACTGCAAATAAACCTTGACATTTTTTCCACAAAAGCTTAAATTAATCTTGACTGCCAATTAGACTTGCATGATAACTGGTTACTGTAAAGGAAACAGCCAACCTTTTTATTTGGCGAAAGATCTGCCTTGAGCACATGTTTTAAATTAATCTATGCACTGAGATGAAATCACTGCGACTTTTGATTTCTACCTTTAGTCAAAGGCAGTGTGAAATTGTGGCCCTTTTCCACAAGCAGCCAATAACCAATCAAGAGCCCTGTTCAGATGTCACATTGAATAGAATTACATGCCACAAGTGAGGCTATGTTAGAATGGCATCAGTACATAAAACACTGGACTGAGGAAGACAGAGGGGTCTGTGGAGCTCTTCACAGTCAGGGGACAGGTATAAGAGCACACACAGGGGCTGGGATGGGAAGCACACACTTTAAAATCATGTGCACCACTGGCTGAAAACTAAATATTATATATATTCAACTTTTTACTCTTGAATATTATCTTGAAATGACAAAAGGAAACAATTCTCTTACTCATCTTCAGTAGCCCCTTGGTGCATAACACCTTGACACATGACTGACCAGGCATGTGTGAATGTTTCTGAGAAACTGATGGCTATTTTCCAAGAAAAATACAAGACAGAGGTATGAGTATGAGTTAAGGGAGGATTCTTTAAATAGGAAACATTCCTTTTCTTTGATTTTAAAATAGACATGATGCTGTATTTGGTATTCTGATGTATTTGGTGGGCGTGATATGAGAGGATGTGTCTTTCCATGAGGCGAGCAGAGAGAGGTCTGTCATCCTTTAGCCCTTTCACACAAACACGGTACACACGGTGACAATATCCATACAGTGGGAGCGCTGCCAACTCCTTTAAGCAAGGCAAGGTAAATATCATGAATCAAAACACGAAATCATTACAATGTGCTCACTGCCTGCTTTCCAGATTAAGTCCTGGGGATCCCTACATTTTTATCGGTTTGTTCCAGCGTAAATGACAATTTCCAGGACCTAAAGTGAGCTCTGAACTGAGCTCCAGAGGGTCAGAGTTCATACATCTGAATGATATTATTGATTGGTTGGTTGATTTATTGATTGACAGACAGGCAGGCTGGTGAAACAGGAGAGTCTAACTCTGGAATGTAACACTGTAAACACAAAACATATTATAACACCTTCCAAACATGCTCTTTATAAGACAATAGTTCTGCCAAGGAAACCTCTTTGTTGAACAGGTGGACGCCAAGCTCAGCGCACAGGAACAGGAACGAACTGTCCCAAAGACCAGTCCAAACCAGCCGCGCAGTCGCTGCGCACGGGCTTCATTACACCGCGCGCCGGCCGAGGTGACCTCGAGCTTGCTTTTTTGTGCGTGAAACGCACTGATTACATTACGCGACAGGAGAGGAGGAAAAACACGCGGAGGACAAATTCGTACTCCTGCGTTTCATGAAAATCACCGTACAATTTGAAAAAAGATAGCTATGTTGGTGATCATTTAAACGAGGGACGACTGGATGGAATATAATGAAAACTATGAAACTAAATCTCGTCTTCCAAGAAGATGAGGGATTCAGCTCTGTAAGAACTACCCCGCATGCACCCAACGACAAACAACTTTAGCAACGACAAAGCGTACACGAGTAATCACAGGACCAATGTGTCAAGGTGTCAAATGAATGTCCAAACCATATATAAAGGAATTACAGTCAAATATCGTTATTGCGTAAATCGATGTACGAGGCTGACAGCACAGGGAAAACATATGTGCAATTCTGCTCTGACTTCAACAGCGATGTACAGTAGGCGAACTAAGAAAGCAGCAAAGTGGCTCCAGCCTATCGAAGTGTAGGAGTTTTATGTTCTTAATAAGCATTTTATCTTTTTCAACTTAAAAGCATAAATGTTTATGAAAACATTTATAATAATAATATTGTATATTATTAACATAATAATAATAATTTAAAGTTTACCTGCATAGTGTGAAACTATGAGATCCTCGTGCTTTGTGAGATTGCTTCGTTTGTTCCCCTCACTTTCCCTCTAGTGGCTCGTCTTTGACAGTTGGACTGTCGTGAAGGTCCCAGCCTTTTCTCTACTTCGCACGGGGGAGGGAGGGAAAGGGGGAGGGGGAGGGAGGGAGGGAGAGAGAGAGAGAGAGAGAGAGAGAGGGCTAAAGGAGAAGAACAAGCGAAGATAAGCGAATCCCCTTCTGGCTTTAACTCGCTCGCTCTCCCGCTCGGGTCTTCCCTGCAGTTCCACAGAGGAGATACATCTGTGGAGCACGTGCGGTACCAACGGTCGACTGAGAAGAATTTTATTTAACCTTAAATCTGTGGATCTCACCCCAAACAGACTAATAAAATTGACTGCAAGTCTATAATCAATTACAATACTTACACTGAATTCCAGTTTTACGTGGCTGATTTCATTAGGCGGTCGATTTTACGTCCAGTTTAAAACAAAGTTTCATTCATATTAATCCTAATAAATGCAAGACCTGCTTACATTCTGATCACTCCGCCCGCTGCAACAGGGGAGATAGCCGATCCCATGCCGCAACCTCAAGGGTAACTGGGGAATTAAATAACTAGAGACTGGTCATTATTGCAACATTGTTTCACTACCGGTTGCATATGTCTGTGTTGCATGTCGGTAGTTTCATACCGAACAGGTTATCGCTTTTCGCTCCAAATAAACAAACTAAAAACATTTCCCAGACCTGAGTTAATAAAACTACCGCACTACTTTGTTATGCTGAGCAATGGCCACAGAGTTAACCTTGAACCGACCACTTCAGAAAGCCAAATATCAAGCGTTTAAACATAGAAGTGGGCTTCTCTAGACGGCGAAGGACTGTCACATTGAGAGAGGGAAACAGCAGAGATGCTGCATACTGAAGCTACCGCATCATCGGTTCAGCAGCTTCAAGACACCCGTATAGCCTAAAGCCCAAGCAGATTCAGCAGGCGAGTTTGACCAATTATGAAACGAGCTGCTCTTGTTAGCGATGATACGCAGTCAGGGATAACGTCAACATAAAAAATCTGTATCTGGTAGTCCATGTCTGGTGTGAGAAAATTACAGGTTCACATATGGTGAAAGTAAGTACACCACTGTATCAAACTTTGTTTGATTAGGGGACATCTTTACCAAGCGTGGCTTGCTGAAGGCTTACATGTTGAACAGTTAGATGCATGTGAAATAGTTCAGGTGAAGTCCTTTGTTCAAGGGCATATTGAACAGCAATGCGATACCAAGCATACAGGACTGCTTTCAGAGCGAAAGCTTTATTTTAACGGCAGCGGGTCTCAAGGGTGGTACAGGGGCAACAGACCTCAAAATTCTTTTAATTTAAAACTTAATCCAAAAGTTAATCCACAGCATTAATTAACACGGCCATTTGTATCATGGCAGCAGTGTGCTGACTGTGTGGGAAGAGTTGCCGAGAAACGTCTCCTAGAACAACTAAGAATAACTACTTGACTCATGTTTGACTGACTTTGGTAATCATGGAGCCAGCAAGAAATGGCTACTATTAATCTGAATGAGATAGTTATGGTGTTCGTGGGGGCACTGAAGAGACTGACTACATGGTCGAGAACTCCGATACTTTAAGTGTTGTAACATCCAGATTAACAGAATAGCCAATGAGAAAAATAATTGTATCTCAAACTCCCTTTTGCCTTTTTTTCTGGCATAGCTTGGTGCAAAATCATTGTGGGTACAAACCTTTAGTTTACTCTCCGTGGGAAATGGCAGCTGACATGCGAAAGGGTGCTGGTTTCCACACAGCATCATTAAGCGCTCAAATAATTTGTGTAAAAGTGTCCAAACTAAAGCCATAGTCAGTATGGATCCAACATTGTGATTATGAAAAGTGCTGGACAGGGACCTCTCCCAGGCCCATACTTAGTGTTGGCGTTGACTGAGGAGTGTTCAGCAGTCATGGGCCCCCCAGAAAGACAGGAGGGGGAACATCAGTGTAGCTTAAAGATTTCCAGCCGCAGTCTGGCTACTATCATGTATCAATGAAATCGATTGGAAACTGCTGGCAGGTGGAAGAGCGCTTCACCTGAGCGGGCCTTTTCGAGGGGGGCGTGGAGGCCGCAGGGGACAGCAGGAGCTCACCACGATCTCTGCTCCAGCAGCATGAAGCTTAACTCTTCAGCTCCTCACTCAGATGCTGCAGTACAGCTGTGCGCTAACGGTGCTACCTCGCTTCACATTTCTATGGAGAGCCAAAAACAACGTTGCTAATTTTACATGGAGCAAAAATAGTATGCTTTTTTGTGACTGAGATTTGTATATATCTGCTTTTGAGGTACAATTTTTTCTGGAATTTCTATTGATATGGGATAATTCCCACGTTCACGTACAAAAACAGAGTAACATTTTTTTGAATGAGTTCAATTTAATTGAAAATAATATTCCATTTGTGACTGAGCACATATTTCATAGGCTACGCATTCTGGGTTCAGCCACGTTTCAATAAGAGCTAATAGTTCTCTTAAACTCACTTTCATTTGCCTGGTCTTTTGGGAAATGCCTTTCAAAGCATTGTTAAAACAAGCATAGACTTTAATGAGCGCTCTAGTGACATGACAAAATGAAACAGTGACATTTAATCAAATGGAAGTGAAACATCAGATGAATGAGGAGGCGGAAGCCTGCTGACATCATTGTATTGCAGATGATGGTAACTATAGTGTCATTTAACACAGAAATTGAATTGCTTTTTAAACATAGAAGATGACATGAAGGTAACAAAAATTTTTGTGAATTCGCTTTGCTTGGTTATGAAGCATTGGGCATCCTATGTGCGCTAACACCACCTCCCAGCTTTCTGGGGAAAGTGCACAGGACACCCTGGGTGTATAAATAAACACTGATTTCAGAGCGCATGGGTGTTTGTCTATGTGTGTGTTGGAAGGGAGTGATATCGGTGGTGGTGGGGGGCTCTGTTGCCGTGGAAACTGTTGCCAAGTTTCTTTGTCAGAGATGCTTGGAAAGAGAGGGACATACCGAGTTAAAAACTAAGAAAGGAGAAGTGATATTAGAGGAGGCCAGTGGAGGGGGGAATGTAAAGGGAAAGGAGAGACTGGCAGTAAAATAAGGAGCTGAGGAGGAGGGTGGAGGCATCCACAGACCTACCCCAATCTACCCATATACGTTTCATTTTTTCCTCCGATCAAGTGAAACACAATCCCAACTGCATTGTATAACTACTGTCAGAGTTAAGCTACCACCACATTCCCCAGCATTTCCCCATGTGCGTGTGGCTCTTCTGCCTCATTTAGAAGAGGACATGTAAAACCTCACCAAAGGCATGCTACCCTCACAAATGCACCCATTAAATACAAGGGAGGGTCCATCTCATTTTCCTCATTGATTCCCATTCCTTATCCGTTTTCCTGTTACTGATATACTGTACTCCCAGGGGGCAATACCGGATAACACTGATTTAACTAATGGGTGGGCATACCTCAGACAGATACAGTGCTTGACTGAGTGACTGGTCATCTGCAGAGTCTGTGACTGTCTGCCATCTATGAGCCAATCTGCGTCCTGATCCGTCCCTCTCCTGCAGACTCCGTGCTTATTTTTAGCCTGTTGTACTCAAGCATGAGCAAGCGTCTATTGCTCAGTAAAGGTAGTGGCCAGCACATGCACGTGCACACACTCACACCCACATGCACACACACAAACACGCACATATACACACGTGCACATGCGCACATATACATATACACACACACACGTATTCACACACATTCACACGCACACACACACGCGCACACACACACGTGCACATGCACACACACACACACACCTCCACTATTATCCTTCAGTTCTCCTTCTAATCATTCTCTATCTGGTCTCCATCTCTCCCTCAGTCTCTGCTCCAGCCCCGTTATCCCTCCATCTCTCTAATTTCTGTCTAAACTCTATCAGACTCAGCCTAATCCTCCTCTTTACATTTTCTTTATTTTATTACAGTATCTCGCCTGTGGTGCACTGGCTAAACCTCCAGAGCATTACACAGATAAGCTAATAACACTGAAAATAATAAATATCACCTTGAAAGACTCAAAGTTTCAAAACCACAAAAGCAATTAAAAACGACAATAACAGGTGTAATCATGTCAAAGTGAGGTGTGTGGCGAGAGTATGACTGGCTGAATTGTCCAGGTATGTGATCTCACAGCAAATGCAGAGTTTTTAAGAAGAAATGAAAGCTGCTTAGTTTTTCCTTCAGCTCACACACATCAGATACACACATAAACCTGCCAACAGACACACTCACACACACGTATGCACATGTTCATTTCTATGCTCACACTCATGCAAAGACAGTCACACACACTCGCACACGCAGAATGGGTGTGGCTGGCAGGCCTGCAGGCCCGTCCTCAGCACGTGCAGGGTTCCTTAGAGTTCACATCAATTATTTGTTGTTCCTCCAGTGAAAAGCAGGGAGGGATTTATGTAATCTGAAAAACGTTGTGTGCCACAGACTCAAGAGTCCTCTCCCTCCGTCTCTCTATTCAGCCCTCCCTCATCTATCCTCCCCTCTTAAATTTACACATTTGCTTTATTTTTAATATTGTTCTTATGGTCTGAATACCCTGCTGCCTCACTGTCAGAGCGCACCACTTACTCCAGCAGTGACACCACTGCGCAGACCTGGCTCAGCGCCGGTCCCTGTCTGAGGAAGGACGCTGCGGCTGCAGACCTGAGGTAACTAACTCACACTCCATCAGCAAAGCTCTGCTGTGTGTAAACAAGTCCAAGTTATCCAATCTGCTCTTGACAAAAGCATTTGCTAAATGGCTGAAATATAACGTAATGCTCTGTAGTTTACAGCAGTGCGCAGCAATGCTAAGGTCATTTCTGCCCAGGTAAAAGTTATTGAGGAGAGATGACACTCTCAAAACGCACTAGGGATGGGGGAGGGATCAGGAATCCCATAATAGGTACAGGCACTACAGAATAACTTGTTTGCACTCATCAAAAGCTTCAAAATGCAATGACTGGTTGAAATAAATGAGCGACTGACAGTCTGTATGTTGCTCTGGGCATTTCTGGGTCTATGAAAGCTTACTCATGCATCACTACTGCTGACACACTCATTAGCCTTTTATGCTGAAAGTGACCTCATGCATCACAGATACATCTCAAAGGCTCCGCCCCCTCATCTGCGGTCACCATGTGATCACACGCACATGCACATGCAAACGGGCATATGCAAACAAATGCAAATGACAAATATGCTCATATAAACACACACATATAATGTATGTGTGTGCACAAGTGTTCATAAAAAGTGTTTCTGCAGTCAGCAGTCTTGTAAAGATGAGGATCCCTGGCTCATAAATAAAGGTTATTATCATTATGATTATTATAATTCAGGATCTGCCCTTGACAAGGGTACTTCACCCTAAGTAACTGCTTCTGTAAATATCTTGCTGTACAACTGGATACAACATAATTACACTGTACAAGTCACTCTGAAAATATGATAAATACCTGCAATATGGCATACAGTCCACACACATACACACTCTCTCTCTCTCTCTCTGCTCCTTTCTAATGCTTTCCAATTAATTCCATCTTTATCTGTTGCAGGTTAATTAAATACTGAGGCATCTGATTGGCTCAGAGGACACTCTGTCGCCTTCTTTATCAGCCATTCACAAAGCTGACAGCTTCATTACTCAAATCCAGATGCTCCAGGGTCCCCTTCAACTCTCCAAGTTCATCTCACTCCGCAAAATCTGATGGCCATTTCCTCAAAGGGAAAAACGTCACGGCTGTGACTCACCTCCCAGTATGCTTTTCACCTGCAGGGCCTTTACCAGGGATTGTTCAGACTGTAGAGATAAGCAGTGTTTTTCTCCACCTTCCTTGTTTCTTAAACCACAGGAGGCTTCAGTTGGTAACAGGATTTTTTCGCTGCTGCATTACGGTACCAAACATTCATGGACACAGTGACGTCCTTAACCACAGGGCCCTTGACAAATCAATTTAGAATGTTCTGGCTTCAATGGCAGAGAATTTTCAGTGTTTTTAATCTTATCTGCTGGGTTTATCAAATCTGTTATAAAACAATAACTTTGAAAATAAATACAGGGTTGTACTAAAAGGAGGGTGTGAATTTTTTCTTTTTTTAAATAATATGCATCATAAGTCAGAGCCCCACAGTGGGTGTACTTTACCTTATGGAGTCTGTCTTCTCCAACACACAGCCATTATCAGGGATGTATTCTTACACCTCTTCACCTTCACTGAGTGTGTGTGTGTGCGTGAGTGTGTGTGAGTGTGTGCGAGTGTGTGTGTGCATATGCATGTGAGAGTGTGTGTGCGTGTGTGTGTGTGTGTGTGTGTGCGTGCGTGTGTGAGTGTGTGTGTGTGCGTGCGTGTGTGTGTGTGCGCGCGTGTGCGTGTGTGAGTGGGTGTGTGTGTGAGTGGGTGTGTATATGCATGTGGGAGTGTGTGTGTGTGCGTGTGTGCGTGCGTGAGTGAGTGTGTGTGTGTGTGTGTGTGCATATGCATGTGAGAGTGTGTGTGCGTGCGTGCGTGTGTATATGCATGTGAGAGTGTGTGTGCGTACGTGCATGCGTGCGTGCGTGCATGCGTGTGTGTGCATATGCATGTGAGAGTGTGTGTGAGAGTGTGTGTGCGTGCCTGCGTGCGTGCGTGTGTTGATATGCATGTGAGAGTGTTTGCTAAGCAAAAGTGCAGTGGTCAGCAAATGCCCTCATTGGATACCATACTCCACACAAGGTTAGGATATCGACCAGGGGAACCTGACTACAGAGCTTTACTCTCACTCCAAGGCTGGGGTAAGACAGCCAGCTCGAAGTGAAACCAACCTGATTTATTCCCTCATCTTGTAGCTGATGTTGTCTTTTAGGTCTAAAAAGCATATATTCACATGGAATCCAATTTATAAAATCTGATTTTGACTGATTATGTGATTAAAAATCTGATACAAATCCATTTCCTGCCCACTTGATTTATGCCTGTGACTGATCAAATCATGTGTTTTTTTGCCCTCAAATGTTTCTTCATCATACGACACAATAATGACTTTCATCGTCACTCCACACCAAAAAAAAAACCAACACTTTTCAGCCGGTACATGGTTTCAATTAGTCTTAACCGCTGAAACTCACCAAACACCTGAAGGTGAGTCAAACCTACAGTCCAAAAATGACACCGTGAATTTAAAACAAATGCAGACTTAATCTAATGGCGACATCTAGTGGTTAGAATGGCGTAACGCAGAAATTGTCATAAATTCGACTTTGTTGACCAATTCCGCTGCTAATAAACAGATAATAGGAGTGATTTAAAAAAACTTCACTACCCACGCGACACTGGGGGAAAGCCCGTTTAAAACTCCATCCTCACAGCTCTTTCTAACGTCCAACAGGCCTTCCATTATTTATGCTCTGGACATACAGGAATGCTCAGGAATGATTTCAGATCGCTAAGTTTTTTAAATGCATATTAGTCAATGAATAGTTTAAAATGTGACCTGCAGTCCCAAATCGTTCAGTCTACTCAGGATAAGCAATTTGTTTTGGATGAACAAACAGCAAGCAGACTGAGTGTGGAACCACCTGCTTACTGGTGATCTAATTCTCTGCAGTGGAGAGCACATTGCTCTAGTTTAGAATAAAATCACTTTTTCATTAAGACTGAATGGTGCACAGCAGAGACTACCTTCTCTGGTCATAACTCAATTTTACAGGGACACTGGATGGCCTACCTCAGGGCTACGCAGGTCTCGTCCGGGGGGCACTCTGGTTGATAATTTCCCCAGCCACACAAGTGAATGAGTCTCCTTGAGCCAGGAAGTGGGGTAATTAGTGAAATCAGGTGTGGTCGGAGCAGATACCTGCAGACACTGCAGCCCTCCTGGACCGTGGTCGGATAACCCTGACCTTCCTTACTCCTGGGACACAGAACTTTTTTTTCCACAGTAATTTTGTTCCTTTTTCTCTTTCTGGAAAAATTTGTACTTATTTTCATCTTCATTCTTATAGATGGTTTGGGCAATAGCTTCTTAATGATTTTTCCCCACATACTGAGATAATCAGTGTAGTTTTAAACTGTGCCACATTACTAAAGACTAATTTACATTCCAGTTATTAATGATGTCAATGTAATGTGGAATGTTCTGTTGGAGTTTGTGTGCCAGTTTCCAGAGCATGTTGTTTTGTCAGCTCTTTTGCTAAAATCTGTCCCTAGAACTACATTTAGAGAAGCAGTTGCTATGCTTAATTAGCTATTGAATTTCTTTCTGGGGTCCTACTGAGCTTTTAATTACTCCTTATCAATAAACCCGAAAACTTCTGTCTGTATTACTAATTTGCTTAATGAGCACTAATGAATAGGAGCAGATTGCAGGAGTGCCGTTACAGAGAGGCTTGTGCTGTAACCGAGCCCATTTGCAGTAGATCGTACTGGAGACATACAGAGAAACAGTGGGTATATAAAATGGTTTCCAGTAACAATGAGCAGCTAACTGCCATAGGCTCCCTCAGGCCTGACAGAGCAGCTCAGCACCAGGTCCCCTCCTAATCACTCCGCCCGCATGCTAACACTCATCCTGCGCGCTCATGTAAGATGCCTGCTTGAGAAAGTGTTAACTCAGAGCAGAGTGAGCCAAACTCAGCTCTCAGTAACGAGTGTCTACCAGGCTGACTTACAACAGGGTGCTGGCCCAGCATGCACTGCACCAACACACAAGCGGAACCTCAAAACAAGTGCAGAGAGAGACCCTTTTTTTCCCTACATTGGGAAAACCCAAGTTTTGCATGTAGATGGCTTTCCATGTGATATTTTGCGGTTTGTTTCAGTGGGCGTGGCTGAAGGGTTGGCCGGTTTGCTGAAACTTGAGTGGTCAAGAGGCCAGAAGAGAACACTCCATGTTCACATTTGGTGACTTCTTTAGTGGTGTGTGAAATCCCTCACAAAACCAAATATCTATCAGAACTCTGTACCAACAGAGAGACAGGTAGGGCAATGTACAATGAACACAGCAACTACACTTTAATATTTCTGTATTACTGCTCTGTAAAGAAAAAAAAAAAAAAAAAGCAGGCTGAAAATCCACTTAATACAAAATTTTATTACTGCATTTCAAGAAATACCAAGCTTTACGAAACAGAAAGGGTGGAAGGGAGATGTGAGACAAAGCAAAATATATTTACAGATGAATATCTACAGATATTGAAGAGCATTTTAAAGGTAAAACCAAGTGGGAGAGAGAATGACAGACGGTGGAAAGATACAAAGCAGGGGACGAGCGCGACTCTCGCACTGCACCTCAGTCTCCCTGTGCACAGGTGAGTCACACCTGTCAGCACTTCACACGACAAGCTTCCCATTCAGGTACGTACATCAATAAAATAAACTCAACATACCATTTCAGACCAGGTCCAGTGGACCTCAAAAGAGCTCTAAACAAACGATTAAACATGTAAAAGTCTTAAAACTAGGAATGATGTTTTTGTAGCCTCAAAGTGTAGGCCCCAGTCGGATGCCTGACTGCTTCTCCTGACAGAATCAACACACTTTACCCAGCAATGCAGGCTGTGCCCAGTCCAACAGACAGACAGACAAAACAAAAACACGTCTTAAAGCAGGTGCAATTCTGGAAGGTTCCAGGGGAAAGGCCTTAGAGAACACCATTCTAAAATCAGGTTCCCTTTGACCCCTCCCCTGCGATTCAGCAGAGCCCCGCCCACACCGGTCTCCCGCTCTCCGGAACGCTGGCGGTCTAGGACGCCTCCTCATCGATTTTGGGCGCCAGGTAATACTTCACATGACCCATATCGGCGATCTTGTACTCCACCACTGGGGGGGGGGGACGGACAACATTAGTACCAAACACTGTATGAGGGTTACAAAATTAAATATTATTCATAAACATAGTTATTATTTGAGCAATTAACTGGCTGTGAGAGGCTGCAATTATTTCATTATGACGAGAGCGCTGTATGAAAGCTGCTGCATCAGATACAGCAGGGCTGATGAGAGGTTAAGTGATACTGCAGCGTTCATTTAACACCGATATCTAAGGTATGAAGGACCACAGTCAAACCGGAAACGGTCCTATACTGATTCAGAAGTGTGCAGTGAATGATTTGAGAAGAATTCAACTTGCTTTTATACTAAATTGTCACAAAATATTTATTGAAATCTATGATCCATTTCATGTTCCCAATATAATCAGTTATAAACATCCATTAAAATACCGTGCATATGAACAGATACGACACAAAACTTGCGTAATCAGCCCTACTCAGGCACTGAGTGACGGGCTGCAGTCAGGCAGGTAGAGTGGCACAGACAGGCGGCTCTAATGAAGGGCTCCATGTCCTAATATCACCCATAATATTAACTGAGCTGTGACACATCTCTGTGCCTCGGTTTCCTGAGTGTCAGGTGGATTCCGATGTATGGTGGTTGCCGTTGGTGACGGCGGTGGAGGCACGCACCCAGGGGGATGTCCGCTGACATGCTCAGCGTGACGGTCTTGGACAGGGGCGTGGCCTTGGTGAAGAAGTTGAGGTAGTTGAGGGCGAAGATGAGCTGCACAGGCTCATTCATCTCAATGGTTACCTGGAGACAAAGGTGAAGGGGTGGAGTTACTGCTAACGATCCAGCCAATCAAACATTAATCACACACAGTCACACTCCGTGTCCAGCCTTTAACATTTAGTGTGTTCTAATGTTTTCAGACATTCACGGTTTCTGAAACACCTTCAGAGTGCCAGAACAGAACTGTGATCATCTATAAAGCGGCTCCATGACAGACTGCTCCTCACCGCCTCGTCCTCCTTGTCCACGTTGCTGGTCTGGGACAGCTTGACGTTCCCGGTTCCCAGCTCCCCCGTGGCGGAGAACTTGACCCCATCCTTGGCACAGGAGATCATGACGGCGTCCCCGATCTGAGACAGGTCCCGGCAGATGCGCGCAAACTCGCCGGACGGCATCTTCACCACGCAGCTGTACTCCTGCTCCTGGAGGGATAGGGAGGAGGGGTTTGGTCAACCCCTCGCTGAGTAAGGCACGTGCTCTCGTACTCACGGGGGCGGTGATATCAGAGGCCCAGCTGACGGGCTGGCTGTCACGTTAATGAGGGTGAACGGAGACCCCAGCATAGGGACGCTCACTTACTGGGATCCCCAGCTGCTCCACATCCAGGTCCATCAGCTTCATCTCATAATCCGACACCTTCTCCTGGTCTGAGAGAGAGACAGACAAAGAGGTCAGGCCCAAGAGTTCCGGAACCCTGCACCCACATTACTATAGCAACAGCCAATGATGGGAGACTGAGGTTTTATGACATCACAAACAAGACATCAAGTACTGTTAGCAGACCCTCACTGAGTTGAGTGTCTGAGTAGGAGGGGAAAAGTTTTTGATTGGTTCACAGAGGTGACTGGCAGCTGATGGCGGCTCCACTGAAACCTCCCCTCGGCAGTTGCTTGTTGTACTGATGGTCTATGATAAAGATAAAGAAGCACAGGCTCAAGGGTACTCACTGGGAGTCTCAAAGACCAGGGCCAGCGTGTCAGCGTTGTCCTCTGCGCGCAGGGTGATGATGTCATCATTGCCTGCACACTTCAGGATCTTGGACATGCTGGGGGCACAAACATTCACTCAGACTAAGAGACAATCAGACTCAGGGTTCTGTGGCCCCGACCCTGTCAGAGCTCTCACCGATCTGCTCATCCTGCATCACTGGCACAGACGGTAAAATTCAAAGCTAGCAGTTTACCAAGTTACAGCAGATTCAAAGCTAATGGTTAGCCAAGTCACTTGGTGGATGCCATTATCTGGAATGAAATGTCAGTTTACAACAGGGACAGTAGAGTGCAGTAGTTGCACAGAGGAATGTACAGCCAGTATAACCAGTAACTGTGTACACAGCTGCTGATCAATATAAGCCTGCACTATGATTACTGCACTATATGACTACTTCTGATTCCTACTGAAAGCGGCTCACAACTTTGATAATGGTAATATATTTTCATTATCACAGACATGCACTGCGGTTGATGATCATTTCCGATCACTAGCATGCTTCAATCGTCTACAATATTATTTTAGGGTTATTGGATGGATAGCACAAAACGCCTCTACTGTCTAAGTTGCATTGAGGCCAGATCAACCCTTCAGAACGCTCTACGGAGTTTCCCGCCAAGAGCCTGTTCAACTGGCGCCGAGGTGACATCACAGCGCGTCATGTGAGTAATACTTCCGTCTCCAAACTTACAAATTCTACCCAACGTTGCAACATAAAATTCACAAAAAAACAGGCTCACTTCATAAACATACGTGTTACAATGATACCCTGTCAGCTGACAAGGTAACTTTGGAAAAGTTAAATATAAGCAACATAGATTATTTCTACAAAACTCACAGGCACTACGAGTATCTGAGGGAGAGTGTTAGAAGGATTTGAATCTTGGCACCACGTTACCGCTTACAGTAACCATGTTACCACCGTCACTGGATGCAAGTTACCAAATGCACTGTGTCGTTACAGCCCCGCTAAGCCGAACTACTCAGAATTAGAAATCATAACTTTGGAACCATGAGGACATTTGGCGCCCTCGCATTATGGCCACTGCGCGGCGCTGCAGCTCCAGTTACTGTAGAGAGTAAGTACGTCATTATAAAACGTGCAGCAACATGCCCAGCAAGTAATACAGACAGAAGGAAGCTATATTCATTAATATTAGAATAGTACCCGCATAAACTCTAAAGCACCGTCTTGCTATTCAACGCGACAACTACATGACACATATTTCTACAGTACAAAGCCGCTGTAATCGTCACATCCTTTAAGAAAAACAGTCAGCCGTTCTGCCAAATGAAAGTACATGTTGGATATAAGTAACTAGGCAATTTTACCGCCTTCACTCACCTGCCCAAGTTGACTCCCATGGCGAGGTTGCGGTCACAGCGGTAGGAGTCGAACCCGTCGCTGCGGAGGGTCAGCTGCACCAGGGAAACATGGGACGAGTCCATGCTTTGCAGGGAGATGCCGGAGGAGCTAACATCCCAACAGGCCTCCGTAATCAGGTCCTTCAGCGCCTCCAGAACCTTCTTCAGAATCGAACCCTGGACAAGCCTAGCCTCAAACATGACTGCGCGTTACTTCAAAAGTTATATAAAACTAGACGGGAAACTAACTTGCAGACAATACAGAAGATAGAAGTTATCGTTGTAGCTTTAGTGCTTCCCTGGTCTACCAAGGTAATATTAAATAGGGTGCTAGCTATAAAAACCAAAATGAAAGATTTTGTTTGTTTACACTGCTGATGTTTAAAATGATCGAAGTTGCTAGAACTTGGGCAGCTGTTGTTAAATCTTCCTATTGCTCCAAGCCGGGAAACCCAGAATATGCAGCACTGCGCGCCCTGCAGTGTCAATTTAATGCGTGAGCTTGCCCGTGTCGTCATTTCCGCTCATCGTCCCCTCCTACATGGAAACTGTGGCACATGGTAGTCCATTGTGGCTCAAACGTGCTACATTCAATCGTGTCACTTTCGTCAGATATCGCTGGGAAAACATCACACCACAAATATCACAAGTCACCATCCCATCTGTGGAAAACTGCCTCCCGACTAGGCTACCCACAGCAACAGTTGGACCATAACTGAGTTGCGATAGTGGTCATTCGAGCCAGCATGGCTTCAGCTTGCTAACCGGGTTTTAAAGCCCGCTTACTCTGATTCGTCTTCAAATCAGAGGCTGCTTACACAACAACAAAGTTATGAAAGCGCGCCAAACCGTAGCTACGGCTTCCCCCATGAGTTTCCTCCGATAGCTGCCTTTCCCGTTCAGTAAAGACTGTGTTCTGACTTTCACAACTCAAATCTAATGTTTAACATAAAGTGTAACTAAAATGTAAAGTGAAACGTTGCAAATTTCTGGAAACTGGCAAGCCACGCTTTAAGTGTTGGATATCCAGAATTACGTTAAATAAAGGATATGTGGTAAAAAGCTTATTTGCATATTCATCACCAATCCTTTTCCAGGCACTAAACTAGATATTTTAAGTTAAAAAATTACTCAGTTGTACTGTAACTGCCTAAATACTAGGCAGTTTTTCCAGTCTTTTAGACATATGTACTTATTTATAAATTAAAATATGTATATAACTCATGCAAGATATCTACAGTTTCAAATTTGAGTACCTTCTGAAAGAGAAAACGAAGTGTTTTTGCAGGTGCTGGAGTCAACAACATTTCCCACTTTCTACCACAAGGGGGCAGCATCACCATGTTCTCTTTCTGTACATCCCAAACCAGTTTTTCAAGACAGGTTGACAGGTGAAGCTGCCAGGCTTTTCAAAACGTCTTTTAAATGTATGTAGCCATTGGTAGTTTTGTAATTTTTTATTATGCTAATTGATTTCCTGTGGGTTGTATCAGTGTGACATAGTGACAAGGGAAGCTTGCTAATGTGATGTAAACCTCCAAAACTTTTGGTTAAGAAGTACTAATTCATGTTAGAGCACTTATTTATACTGATAGCTCTACAGTAAATTGTTCATTCAACACCGCTGGAATTTACTGGAGTCTGAAATAGTAGGCCATACTCACAAACACATCTGCTGTGGATGAAGGGGCCTCTTCTGAGCCGTTAAATGATAATAAACGACTGAGATTCCCGCCCGTGCTGTGCAGGGGGTTCTGACATTATGGGACGAACAGGAGGGCAGCTGTTTTGTGTTGGTGATGAGCGGCCGCATTCTCGTGTCTGAACTGACCATACTGTATGGCTGCGCAGCTGGCCGAATGTTCTGTTTGGATTAGTCAGTGACTGGCAGCATATGGTAGCCCTGCCCATTACACAGTTTGTGAGTTCACACTCTCAATTTCCTACAACACACGCTATAATGAGCCAAAACAACTGCCCTCCAGCGAGGCTGTGAAACTTCAGTGCTGCAGGTTGATGCAGGTTTTTGCCCTCCAACGATGCTGTGAAACTTCAGTGCAGCAGGGTGATTCAGGTTTTTGTGGTTCCCTTTCAATCAGCATCCAAATAATGCCATGGAAACAAAAGGGTCTGGACATTTCAGCCAATCAAAGACTTAAATGAATCATGGTGAAATGTGCCAAAGAGCAGCAGACGTGATGGCCCTGCAGCCTGGAGCCTGACCGCCCTGCTCTGGGGACACACAGACTGCAGAGGGGTCGTGCTGTAAAGGGGTCCAGCTAGCAGACGTGATGGCCCTGCAGCCTGGAGCCTGACCGCCCTGCTCTGGGGACACACAGACTGCAGAGGGGTCGTGCTGTAAAGGGGTCCAGCTAGCAGACGTGATGGCCCTGCAGCCTGGAGCCTGACCGCCCTGCTCTGGGGACACACAGACTGCAGAGGGGTCGTGCTGTAAAGGGGTCCAGCTACAGTCCTTTCTCTGTATCTTTCTGCATTGATCTGTGTTGTAGCTTAGTTAATTTGTTAGTTTGAAACTTTGTGTTTGTGTTGTACTCTCAGCAGAGAGATCCCTGCACTGAATGTCTGCAGAATCATTTTACAGTCTGTTACATTACCTGGATAAAATTTTATCTTCTTACATCTAAATAGTCAGGGGGAACTATTTTGCCAAATACAAAATGAATGTTGACCCTTTAAAAGGCTGCGGAACAGGGCTGTGCGTAGGTAATGAATGAAATCAGATCACACGCATGGCTCAGAGCTGTGCCAAACACGCAGCCATCACCCCGCTCACACTTACCAAACTAACATTAGCAGAAATGAAGCCTTCAAGAAGATGTGTTTCAAAAGCTGTGCACAAATGTATGTGTTTATGAATAAATACTGTGGAACGGACCTGAGTCCTCCTTCCACCTCCTCCTGCAGGACAACACACACACACTCACTCACAAACCTAAATATACCGCACACACACACACACACACTCGCAAACCTAAACATACTGCACACACACAAACACAAACCTAAACACACACACACATGCAAGATCTGAAGTCACTAGTGAGGAAGCAGGGGGGCTTGAGGGCAGAGAGGAAGTCCTCTGCGTCAGCGTGTGTCAGGCTGGGAGCATTGACAGGGAGGGCGGGGAGTTCATGCCTTCATGAAGTGGTGTGAAAAATGACAGCATGTGGAAAAAAGAACAAAGGATTCTGAGCGTGAGTCATTTCCATGATAGCAGAGAAGAAAAAAAGAGGAGTAGGCGCTGCACATTTTGCAGCCAGCGTTTCGATTCAGCCTCGACTCTATCAATCCTCTCCCAACCTTCAAATGTTCGGGGTGCGGGGCGGCCGAAGGGTCACATGGGGCACTCCGATGTGAGAGCAGCTTCTGACACTCAAGGGCTCGCTGAAGGAAACATGATTCATAAACAAACAAAAAAAACTATGCTATTATGAGACTGATAAATATTTTGCTCTTTTGATATTAATTCAGGTTATTTTCCAATCCCAGGTCAAAATGTGTCAGGCTCTTTGTTTTAACATGGATGTGTAATAAATCCTCCAGTCACGTATACCGCAGACGCATTCTGGCAGAGATACAACCAGATCACTGTGATAAAATCCAATAAAAGCACATTAAAGTTTTGAGACACGGTTTGAAGCACCAGCCAGGTTTATGAAAACTGTGGCAGTAAGACGAAATGAAAAGTTATTGTCGCGCTATCGACTTTTTTAGTGTGTGTGTGTGTGTGTGTGTGTGTGTGTGTGTGTGTGAGTGTGTGTGTGTGTGTGTGTGAGTGTGTGTGTGTGTGTGAGAGTGTGTGTGTGTGTGTGTGTGTGTGTGTGTGTGTGTGTGTGTGTGTGTGTGAGTGTGTGTGTGTGTGTGAGTGTGTGTGAGAGTGTGTGTGTGTGTGTGTGTGTGTGTATTTCAACGCTCAGTTACACAGGTGACATGAGGTTGTGGACACTTCTTCAAAGCTGTGTAGGTATGTGTGTATGGGGGGGGTGTCTTCAGTAATCAATGTCAAATACAACATTCAGAATAAGTGCTTTAAAATGAACTCAGTAAAGTTACAAATGTAACTGACATGAAACAATTATGAAAATAACAGTGAGAAGTGTGATAAGGAAATTCAGCATAAGAAGGAGTTTAAACAGTCGTTTGGGTTGTGGTAATGAGTATAAAGGTAAGACACTGGCAAATTTCAACTGAAAGCGAAGGCTATAAAGGAACACTTTCTCTCCATCACTCTTTTGAGAAGTGCACATCATCACTCATAATTACTATCATCACCTTGAGTACTTCAGCACGCTGACTCTATTTTCAGGCTGCTGTTTTACTTTTTATTCAAACTGCCTTTAAGTCACCTGAGGTGTTAGCATGTGCCATTCGTAAATTATCAATAAAATTAGGAGTTCATGACATGTTAATGAATTCATCCATGGAAACACATGGTTTGGTGTATTAAAAAATGTAAACAAACACACCTCTGCCCCTGTCCTCTCGTCCGCATCTGTCAGAGCTTCCCCTGGACTGGAAACAAAGAGCAAATTAAGAGTCTTTGCGTTGCTATGGTAATACCTCTTTAACTTGCCTTTTTGACACTTGGTGCTGTGTTTTTATCTTGTATCCTTTTTTATTACACAGCAATTTTGTTTCTGTAATAAAGAAATTTATATTTTCTTGTTTACTTTACAAATGAGCCTATACGGTGTGTTAATATAATGCTTCCTAGTCTACGTTTTTGATTTACACCATAAAATGTTTATCTGTTTCTCACACAAAAATAATGCTCTATAAAACCATGAAGCGACAGAAGTGCTGAATCCCTCAGGCTTTTCTCATTAAAAACTGCACGGATATCAGATAGAAAAACTTCTGTCTGTTTATTTTATTGTTGGTGTATTTTGGTCTTAAATGTGAGCTCTGGAGTCCGGCCCACTAGTGCAGATATACCTATAGCTTTGCTGTGTTTGTGGTGGATGCTCATTACAGTACAGCGCAGTATTCACTCTTTATTTCTGTTTGTGGTGGATGCTCATTACAATACAGCGCAGTATTCACTCTTTATTTCTGTTTGTGGTGGATGCTCATTACAGTACAGCGCAGTATTCACTCTTTATTTCTGTTTGTGGTGGATGCTCATTACAATACAGCGCAGTATTCACTCTTTATTTCTGTTTGTGGTGGATGCTCATTACAATACAGCGCAGTATTCACTCTTTATTTCTGTTTGTGGTGGATGCTCATTACAATACAGCGCAGTATTCACTCTTTATTTCTGTTTGTGGTGGATGCTCATTACAGTACAGCGCAGTATTCACTCTTTATTTCTGTTTGTGGTGGATGCTCATTACAATACAGCGCAGTATTCACTCTTTATTTCTGTTTGTGGTGGATGCTCATTACAATACAGCGCAGTATTCACTCTTTATTTCTGTTTGTGGTGGATGCTCATTACAATACAGCGCAGTATTCACTCTTTATTTCTGTTTGTGGTGGATGCTCATTACAATACAGCGCAGTATTCACTCTTTATTTCTGTTTGTGGTGGATGCTCATTACAATACAGCGCAGTATTCACTCTTTATTTCTGTTTGTGGTGGATGCTCATTACAATACAGCGCAGTATTCACTCTTTATTTCTGTTTGTGGTGGATGCTCATTACAATACAGCGCAGTATTCACTCTTTATTTCTGTTTGTGGTGGATGCTCATTACAATACAGCGCAGTATTCACTCTTTATTTCTGTTTGTGGTGGATGCTCATTACAATACAGCGCAGTATTCACTCTTTATTTCTGTTTGTGGTGGATGCTCATTACAATACAGCGCAGTATTCACTCTTTATTTCTGTTTGTGGTGGATGCTCATTACAATACAGCGCAGTATTCACTCTTTATTTCTGTTTGTGGTGGATGCTCATTACAATACAGCGCAGTATTCACTCTTTATTTCTGTTTGTGGTGGATGCTCATTACAATACAGCGCAGTATTCACTCTTTATTTCTGTTTGTGGTGGATGCTCATTACAATACAGCGCAGTATTCACTCTTTATTTCTGTTTGTGGTGGATGCTCATTACAATACAGCGCAGTATTCACTCTTTATTTCTGTTTGTGGTGGATGCTCATTACAATACAGCGCAGTATTCACTCTTTATTTCTGTTTGTGGTGGATGCTCATTACAATACAGCGCAGTATTCACTCTTTATTTCTGTTTGTGGTGGATGCTCATTACAATACAGCGCAGTATTCACTCTTTATTTCTGTTTGTGGTGGATGCTCATTACAATACAGCGCAGTATTCACTCTTTATTTCTGTTTGTGGTGGATGCTCATTACAATACAGCGCAGTATTCACTCTTTATTTCTGTTTGTGGTGGATGCTCATTACAATACAGCGCAGTATTCACTCTTTATTTCTGTTTGTGGTGGATGCTCATTACAATACAGCGCAGTATTCACTCTTTATTTCTGTTTGTGGTGGATGCTCATTACAATACAGCACAGTATTCACTCTTTATTTCTGTTTGTGGTGGATGCTCATTACAATACAGCGCAGTATTCACTCTTTATTTCTGTTTGTGGTGGATGCTCATTACAATACAGCGCAGTATTCACTCTTTATTTCTGTTTGTGGTGGATGCTCATTACAATACAGCGCAGTATTCACTCTTTATTTCTGTTTGTGGTGGATGCTCATTACAATACAGCGCAGTATTCACTCTTTATTTCTGTTTGTGGTGGATGCTCATTACAATACAGCGCAGTATTCACTCTTTATTTCTGTTTGTGGTGGATGCTCATTACAATACAGCGCAGTATTCACTCTTTATTTCTGTTTGTGGTGGATGCTCATTACAATACAGCGCAGTATTCACTCTTTATTTCTGTTTGTGGTGGATGCTCATTACAATACAGCGCAGTATTCACTCTTTATTTCTGTTTGTGGTGGATGCTCATTACAATACAGCGCAGTATTCACTCTTTATTTCTGTTTGTGGTGGATGCTCATTACAATACAGCGCAGTATTCACTCTTTATTTCTGTTTGTGGTGGATGCTCATTACAATACAGCGCAGTATTCACTCTTTATTTCTGTTTGTGGTGGATGCTCATTACAATACAGCGCAGTATTCACTCTTTATTTCTGTTTGTGGTGGATGCTCATTACAATACAGCGCAGTATTCACTCTTTATTTCTGTTTGTGGTGGATGCTCATTACAATACAGCGCAGTATTCACTCTTTATTTCTGTTTGTGGTGGATGCTCATTACAATACAGCGCAGTATTCACTCTTTATTTCTGTTTGTGGTGGATGCTCATTACAATACAGCGCAGTATTCACTCTTTATTTCTGTTTGTGGTGGATGCTCATTACAATACAGCGCAGTATTCACTCTTTATTTCTGTTTGTGGTGGATGCTCATTACAATACAGCGCAGTATTCACTCTTTATTTCTGTTCAATTTATGTATGTCATGCGTGGCCAATATTGGCTTAGTGCAATTCATGACAATAAATTGTGTCAAATTACAAGAGAGACATACTCTCTCTCTCTCTCTCTCTCTATATATATATATATGGAGAGAGAGTTGACTGTATTACAGTCAGAGGAATGGAGGAGAGACAGTCTATCCCTCTATCCTCAGCAGGGTTCTTTCTTTTGCAGCACAATCTTTCTCTTGCTTTAACTATATCACATATTACCCGTTAGAGATCATTTACAGCAGTGCTGTCGCTTATATTAATCATAAATCCAATTGTTTTCACAAATTGGATTTTTTATAGTCACACCAATAAAGTGCATGAGAAGTTAAATTTGAATCTGGCAGCGAAATGAAAGAAAAGGAGAGATTTAAATTCAGAGATGTGAAATAAATAAGAGAGACAAAGCAGAGAACAGAAACAATGTGTGCATTTGTGGCAGGATTAAGCATTGGGGATGGTGGATAATCCTCTACTTTGGCACATGCAAAGCACTTCCTTAACAGTCCATATTGTTTCAGATTCAACGATTTTGTCCATAATTTTATAAATCTAAAGCCCAATATGAGAGTTGGAGAATGAGGGGGACTGGGCCGGACTGGGGCTCAGTATTTATGGATTTGATTAAAGTGGTATAAAGATAACGAAATTTGCGCTTGTTCCGCTGGCAGTAGTATTTCACAGTCTGAGAGCCCCCAGCCAGCTCGCTCATGGACTCCAGGAGCTCCTGCACCCAGTCATTTGGCCCAGCGTCTTCCTGCTTTAAAAATAAGCCCTGCACGCACTTTCCAGGTCTGAGCAAAGGAGCGCAGTGTCTATCAGGGCGTAACTGAGTGTGTGAAGACAGCATATGCAAACTCCCTGTGCTGGAAGAGGCCTTCTTAAGGTCTGAAATCTACATATATACACATCTCCACACCTTTGTCAGATCACACAATCTTCTCCCATCTCGTTATAAAGTACACAAAGATGAAACTGGCAGCTCTTAAAACTGTACACAAGCAGGCCAGAATCTCCACTGACTAAAGCAGACATTAATCACTGGACCGAAGCGTTCCAGCAAACGCAAACATGCAAACACATATGCAAACACACGCATGCATACACATGCAGAGACACGCACACACAGACGTATACAAAAATGCAGATAACACAAACACACACCTTCTCTCTCACACACATACACACATTCTACCATGCACGCACGCGCGCGCACACACGCACACACGCACGCACTGGAAGTTTTGAGCTTGTAATTGTTCAAAAACTCTGGAACATTAAGTTCTCTGGCCAAACTTAACACCTCCTCTAATACAAATGAAGAATTTCTGAACTGAGAACAGGAGTCACGCACAGAGGCTTTGAGAGTGCGGAAACAACGCGCCAGAGGATGCTAATGGCTTTAACATTTAGTCAGCTTACAGTACTCTCCAAGGGCTCCCAGCCTCCTGATTCATTAGAATGCATCTCAGAGCGTATGCTTAATGTAGGTGTTTGTTTATGTATCAGAGCCAGTGCCCTGATGTTGAGCTGCTGCCTTGGTGTCAGTGTTTCTCAAACCTGTTTTACATATTTATTTTTGATCTGTGTGTTTTTATATTAGCGTTGGTGTGTAACTGTTTGATTAATGAGTTCAGCTTGTTTCCTGTAATTACCTGCGAGTAAATTATGAGATTTATGTATATGTGTGTGTGGGAGAGTGCTGTGTGTGTGTTACCTGTAGGAGACACTCTCCTTCCTCTCAGGTGCACTCTCATGTTGTTTGTAAGAAAGCCCAACAAACGTACTAACAGGCATGAATGTGTCTGACTGAATCTGACTCACTTTCCCACAGATACATACGAAAGCTGCAGCCAAACCCTGCATCACAGTAATTATACAGGTAACTGCAGGGAGAAATCTATCCTGCAGGAGGCGCCCTCTATCCTTGTCACTCAATTTCTCTCTCTCTCTCACACACACACACACACACACACATATGTATACACACACAGATACACAGACAATGTTGGACCAAAGAGGCAATGTGGGGAAAGAAAACTAAAAACAAAATGAGAAAAGTTTGAGCTAGAGAGATGAGAAATATTAAAATATTAAAATGTTTTGTTCTACATCATATTGTTTTGCAAAACAATTTCCTGCCACTAGCACATGGGTCAAACATAAGATCTGAAAAAACGACACATAAAGAAAACCAAAAAAAAAAACAGAAAGAGAAATGGCGAATGATAGGGATGGAGGAGTGGGGGCCGAGGGAGGGAGAGAGAGAGAGCCGTAAGGAGGGATGAGAGACATGAAGCAGAGGGGCGTTATTGAATTATTGCGCTGTGACTCAGCCACCCGCAGAGCTCTCTGTCTGATCACTCTACACTCAGCCTGCTGGACCTCCCCCGCCCCCGCCGTCCCCCGCCCCCACCGTCCGCCTCACAGAGAATTAAAAGGTGTTGAAAGGTGTGAAAATATGCAAATCTGCACACGCTTTTGCTGAGGTTTGTTTTTCTATTCCACACCCAAAATTAGGATGAGAGAAGCCCGTGTTTCACCTGATTAGACATCAGGAGGGTGTCTATCCACATGACTGTATTTTGAGATGGAAAATTTCCATTTTGTCACTTTCTTTGCTTTGGCAACACATGGAATCAAAGTGGGACTGTGCAGCCTGGCCATCAGCAATACATTACTCTACAAATATGTATAACTGCTTATAATTTGCTAAAAACTATTCAAAAAACCCTACATCAAAGTATATAGGATCTGCTTTTTGGGTCTTAAACAAGCTAGTTTTACTTGGCAAGAACTGAAATGGGATAAAGTAATTATAGACCAATGTTACAAGTGTATGTGCTTGAGTGAGAGAGAGAAAGAGAGAATGGAAGAACAAAGAAAAAGTGATGGAAAAGACAGCAAAAAAACAAGAGGGAAGTTCTGAGTGCTACTACAAAGCAATGTGTCTTTAAAAGGTGAAATCTGTTCCCCCATTTGATCCACATAAAACAGGAAGAACAGGAGCAAGCTCTCCAAATGCCCTTCCGTGATAAGTCACACATTACCACCTCCTCCTCCTCCTCCTCCTCCTCCTCCCGCTGCCTTTCGGTCCGCGCTCATTTCTGACACAGCTGAGGTGGGAGGGCGGGTCTTGGCAGGGGTAACCTCTGAGCAGATAAATGTCACACTGTCACCGAGCGCGGTGCAAACTGCCAATCAGCTCAGGTGAGGAGTGACAGGGCTCCACCCCGCCCATCAGAAAGACACGCGCTCGATGCCTCTCGCTCACCCCTGTTTTCAGAGGCATACACCACGTTTGTCATCCAAATCAAAAACACGGCATTCATTTTCAAAACACTCTGAGCCTGAGAGCTGTTTATGTCTCAGTCCTTCTGCAAAGGAGCCTGCTTTCCATAGCTCACACCTCTCCTCATGTCAGGATGCAAAACAAGAGCCGTGCAGCAAGGCCGCTGTTCACAGCTTACACAAAAACCAGGCTGTTTAGTAGGACGTGCAATTCAATGCAATCAGAAAAGACTTACATTACAACATCATTTTGTTTGAGCTATATCTTTTGAAAGCAAGCAAACATCCTTTGTAACTAAATGTTCTGTTTTGCTCTGTAACTTTGCCCTTACAGAGAATACGGCCCAATCTGGCCGAGCTGCAGATCCCCATAACAGAGATTACGTTCATCTGACCAGGCACCAGCACAGGTCTTTTTTAATTTTGCAGAAACCATACTGTTTCTGCAGATGCCAGTAACATTTTTCCTGTATTCAGAGCACATAATATAAACACGCTTCACACAAATAAATGAAAGGGGAGGGGAGGCAGAGGCGGCTGCGTGCTTGCCGTGGTGGTGTGCGATGCGCACAGACGTAGCTATTTTAATGATAGTGTTGATGTTGTTCATACTCTTCATTGTCAAAGGGGCATTGGGCTCCCTGCCTCGCTAAGATAATTTACATATCACATGACAAACTCTCCTTCATTTGCATAAAAATGGGCCGGTGGAGTGGAGATTCTTGGGAGGAGAGAAGCAAATATGCTTTTCTATATATAACGTGGATTACTGAGGGTTTGGTAAAGATGCTCTCCCTGTTTACTGGCTGAGCTGAGTTCAGTGCTGCATCCACCCAACCCTTCCACAGAGGACCCAGAGGACACTGAGCACCAAGGGATTACTTTGGATCACAAGGTCTTAACCTCTCTATATCCTGCACTGGGATTGAACAGACTCGGGAAACAATGGGTCATGCGATTGGTCAGCCCATGTGACCAGCTATTACCCAAGTACCTCGGGTGGGTCGTAACAAGAGAAACAAGTTTATGCTCATCACCCTGGCTCAATTAGCAAATGAATGGAGTAAACCAAAACTGGTGCCCTCCTGGTGTAGACCACTGTAAAATGTTTCAAACAGGGACATGTGAGCAGTCTTCAGTTGTCATTCATAAGGTTATCATGAGATGTAGCTCACCAGTCAGATCGTGTATAAATGGGGTTAATAGTAATTAATAACAGTGCTTGGCATGGCTCCAGTGACAGATACAAACCTCCGGTGATTTCAAATGAACCAGCTTCCAGACATGAATCTTGCAGTCACACACTCAACATACATGCTTGTGCGCACACACACATACAAATTTATGAACTCTCACTCAACTTAGACACACACACAACTTCGTGGAAGAACACTGAATGTGTGTGTGTTGTGGGGATCATGTGAGAAGCCTGCCCCCGGTGGAGGGTGAGAGGTACTGCTGAGAGGAGGCACTGACCCATCCACCCACTCAGACCCATACCGCGGATACCGTGCTGACTCAGGGAACGCTCACAGCTCCACATTCGCCGAGGTGAGCAGAACCAGCACGAGGAGGCCCACCACGCTCTCACACACCGTCTCCCTGCTGGCAGAACCACTGCGAGGGTTACTAAAATATTTAACAATTACGAAAAAAAAGGGCAAAGTCAATTCTGAATACAGAAAAAATCTAAACCAAGCAGAACAATCAACCTTAATGATAAATTACATAAATAACATGCTGTGTGGGTATTTTCAATGAATGAATCAATCAATTAATCTGTTTCTCAGTCTGAAATGAAAGTGCTTTAATGAGAAGATGCCTCGGACTGGCAGCTTCCACTGTGCACACGGATCCTACATCTGCTCCACGAGGCGAGGGAGCGTAGCTGCTCACTGGCTTTTCACTGTAATGATTTTGGCAATGGGACACACTGGAAAACGGCAGCCTGCCTAATGAAGTCACCATAAGCAGAGGTAGTGACAGGTTTGAAGCATAACCCTGTTTCCTGCAGTCTCCCTGGACTGAGGGAAGGGACAGAAACTACTAAGAGCAGCCATGGAGGAGGAGCAGTCACAGAGGAAGAGCAGCCAAAGAGGAGGAGCAGCCCTCAGTCATCCTCCACCCTCTCTCCATCCTCCTTTTCTGAGATTCTCTGGATAAGTGTCTGCTAAATGCCTAAAGGTAAATGCAAATACCCAAACAGACAATGAACCGATCAACCAATCAGACAATATATCAGCTTTCCAATCAACTAATTAAGGTCAGCCCCAGACATTCTTACCCAGACAAACTGATAAGTTGATGACAGGTGCGTAGATCAGGGTGTATTGCATAAATATTCCAGAGGAGGGCAGCGTTGAGGGATTAGGAGCAGGGCTGAGGAGATGGAGAGAGTGGGGAGGAGTCTCCTGATGTCATAAAGGGGGAGTCTTCGGTGCCAACAGCGCTATTGCGATGTTCTTGGCGAGGATAGGTCTGCTGTCAAACACCACCCTGAGGGTCCTGGCACTGGGGAAGAGGACACCACAGGGAGGCTGGCATACCTGCGCCAGGTCAGGCTGGAGGAGGAGGTTCTCCTTCTGGCTCAGGATGTCCCTCAGGTGAGCTAGACGCACACACAGACCTGAGAGAGAGGAACAGTCAACACTGAATGAATCAGCACACCACCCTGCCGACCCACCAGCCCATCAGCGTCAGCGTTTACTGATTTACTGAGGGTGGTAATCAGCCAAAACGGGCCCTCATTTCCCTCTGAACAGATAATTATCATAATCACCATCATTACCACTCTGCCACTGTCAACTTGTCTTGAGCATCATGGTAAACCCGACTTTGCCCTGTCATCCACATCAGTTATTTGACAGACAGTTTGCACAGGCTAAAGTAAACATTCCACTCACCCAAATGCTCTCTATGTTAGGGAGCATATGGACAATAAAACTCTATAATTCATACCAAAAAACTTCACTTTCTTCAAGCAATAATAATAAAAAGCATAGTTAAAGCTGCCTTATCAACTTCATTTTTATACTTCTGCAAACGTGGTGTAAACGTGACATTTTTTTTTCGTTATCATTGCGTGACTATATCGCTCCTGTTTCCCGGGGGATTTGCAAGGCTAATTTTGTGGTCTGCGATGAACACACTGGGCAGCAGTAACAAGCACCGCAGAGAGGAGCAGAGAGGGGCAGAGAGGGGCAGAGAGGAGCAGAGAGGAGCAGAGAGGGGCAGAGAGGAGCAGAGAGGGGCAGAGAGGGGCAGAGAGGAGCAGAGAGGAGCAGAGAGGAGCAGAGAGGAGCAGTCTCACTGGCTGTTGGGCCAGTGACTGTGGCCGGAATGGTCTGTGGAATAGACTCAGCAGGACAGACTGAGGTGCATTGCCCTGAAGGTGGGTGGGGCCAGCGGAGTTTGGCTTTTCCTGCTGTCAGCCGTCAGACGGTGTGAATGACAGGCCTGGTCTCTGACTGGGGCGTGGAGGGTCAGAAAGTCACTGCTTCCTGTCTGATCTGGATATCTCTCCAGCCTGTTTCCCACTGTCACACACCAGCGCTGTGGAAAGCACACAGGAGCCAGGGCTATGCTGCAGGCCGCTGCAGGCAGAGCGTGATGAACCTGGCCGCTGTTTGCTGAACAAAACCGTCACGGCTGAGCTTACCTCTTACCTCCTGCTTCTGCTCAAAGAAACGGCCAAAAACAGCAGCAGAGAGTGGTGATGTACGAGTTCACCAAACCCGTTTGAAAAGAAACAGGCTTCATTTGCTTGGTAACTTTACACACAGGGAGGGAGATCACATTTGTGGTATTTAAGGGAGGAGGGCAGAAGGGGAAGTCTGGATATGCACTTCCATGGAAAAATACTTAAACTTTCACTGCCATGTCACTTTTCCTGACTTGGATCCTTGTGTAACACCAAACTCAAACTACAGGATGTGATATATGGTGGAAAAAAACCACAGGAGTCAAGAGGGCCCCTAATATCTTTGATGAAATATTATGGGCTGTTCAGTAATGTGATTGTGGCTTCCCTCGCTGTCACAAAGAGGTTAGCGCGCACGCGGGCAGGCTAATCCGCCACATTATCATGCATAATGCAGTCACTCGGCAGGCCTCTGTGATGTGAGACAGTCCGCTCTCGCGCTGCGGGTTAGCCATTAATACCGCAGCACACTTACTGAAGTAATTCAGGTTAAGTGCATTACCCCAGAGAACACTGCATCAAATTAAGACTTGATGCAACACCCCTCCGGCCGCAAGTGTTGGTCTCCAAATCCCCACACACGCACCAGCTGTTGTGTTTGCTTTTGTGGCTGACAAAGTTTCTTGCGCTAAATTAATTACTGAAACTGTGCGTTCTCCAGAGGAGTCCAGGGGCAGGAGGAACACTTTTTACTTCTCTTCATCTGCTAGAAAAACACCTCAGGTAGAAGCACTGAGCTTGCAATATTGCCTGAGAGTAAAGTGATCAAAAGTTACTTAAGTGAAGCTGGCCCTTTGCCGCAGCTGTCCCTGGTCTCTCCTATTCTCTTTGTTTTTTCTAGCAACTTCCTGTGTCGCACATAACTTGTTGATAAATGACTTAAAACACATTACTGGACATAGTTTGAATGACAGATTTTTCAGCTTCTGGAGCTCAAGTCTTTAAACTTTAATTCCCTTTCATATAGAACATTCTAGACAGACCTCGAGGTTGTTTTCCATCTGTGCGTAATTTTAAGAGAACAGATTGAGGATGGCCTCTATTACCATCCAAAAAAATCAGAGCTCTTCATTAACGAATCAGTGAATCAAACAGTTTGAAATGAAAAGATGTCAAATGAAACCATGTCAGACGGACCAGACTGAGCCAAGCACTTACAGATGGCACAGATGACTGCTTTGACCCCTTGGAAAACATTCTATTGCTCATTTAAAAAAAAAATCAAACTTTTCTTTTAAAAAAGTCTCCCCCATGCTTAGGGAAAAAAAATATTGGAGAGCATTCAGTTGTTCACTTAGTAATAAAATCATAAAGTTTTCTCATGCTTGTTTTAAATCAATTAAAATCAGCTTGTTGATTTAATTTCCCCTTTGGGCACGGCGTGGGCTGAGGGGTGTGGTAACCAGCGGTTTGGGCCTCTCTCCGGCGCAGGAAGGGGTTGGCAGTGTAACGGCTCCACACCTCACATTCCCACACAGCTCCCACACCTCACATTCCCACACGGCTCCCACACCTCACATTCCCACACGGCTCCCACACCTCACATTCCCACACGACTCCCACACCTCACATTCCCACACGGCTCCCACACCTCACATTCCCACACGGCTCCCACACCTCACATTCCCACACGGCTCCCACACCTCACATTCCCACACGGCTCCCACACCTCACATTCCCACACGGCTCCCACACCTCACATTCCCACACGGCTCCCACACCTCACATTTCCACACGGCTCCCCACCTCACATTCCCACACGGCTCCCACACCTCACATTTCCACACGGCTCCCACACCTCACATTCCCACACGGCTCCCACACCTCACATTTCCACACGGCTCCCACACCTCACATTCCCACACGGCTCCCCACATTCACAGCTCTGCTCTCCTATCATCAGAGGCGAAACATTTGAGCAGTACAGTGTAACTGTGAGGGAGATGGATATGTGACTGAGAGGTTGCAGGTTCAGATCAGCAGGCAGGGCACAGCCATTGTGCGCTTGGACGAGGCACTGCACCTCAACTGCCGCAGTAAATACCCAGCTGCATAAAGGGATAATGAGTGAAACTGTGTAATTCAGTTCAGGGCCTGCAGAATCTCATTTGATGCATACAATCCATTCATTGTAGCTGAATCATGTAATTGCTTTTTGTGAAGCTACTGTACCCAATTTTCTCTTGTGATTTTTAAAACTGTATGTTTTATGTTATGTCTTGTATTGTTTTATTTTGACATTTTTGTTGGCTGCTACCTTGGCCAGGTCTCTCTTGCAAAAGAGATTCTGAATCTCAATGAGACTTCCTGGTTAAATAAATAAAATAAATAAAATAAATAAAATGCATGCTCTGAATATTCATGAAGGTCAAGTACCTAACCGTGTAAATGTGCGTTTTGTGCACCCTCAGGTAACAATAGGAAAGTCAGTTTACCAATTGCAATAACAGCCCACCTGACCTTAAGAATCCTGTTGACCCAGGGGATATTTGATAGATTATATATTTTATAGATATACAACCCCACCCTCCTCCTCTTCTCTGCCAAGGCCTCTCTGTTTATGTGAAGCCTCCTCTGGTCCTTACTGCTACACATGCCTGATTTAGCATTCCTCTCCCCACTGTGGTGTGGTGGCTAAGGGGAAGGCATTGGTCTTGTAAACCAAAGATCATGGGTTCAAATCCCATCCGTGCCTTTGCAGTCTGAAGCATGACTCAGCTCTTGTTTGGGCAGTAGTATAGTATAACAGTTAGGGGGAGAGAGACTTCATCAAACCCAAAATAAGAACAGCTCCTGGATCAGTGGCTTAACAATTTGAACCGGCACTTTAAAAATGTCCATCTTTCTTTTGCTTGGTATTTTCTTCCATAGTGCTTCGGCAGTTCAAAGCAGTGTAGTAGAAACCTCACCAAGTTAATCAGCAGCCCCTGAAAGGCCAGTGAATTTCAGAAGGACAGAGGGGAGGCGGGACCCTGCTCCAGATTAAGGATCGCGCAACCAAGGCAGGTCAAGGCCAGAGCAATCAACCCAAACCAGGGCTACTGTAATCAAGCCAGGCCAGGGCTAAAGCAATCAAACCTGAGTAAGGTTAGTGCTATGAAACCAGCCCAGGCTGGACCAATCAACCCCAGCCAAGGTTAGCGCAACTACACTGCAGGGCAAGTGAAACACCTCCACAGAGTAAGGAACAATATAAACGTCCCAACAGCCACAGCATCACCACTGTACCCACATCAACAACGTAAAACAGTCTAATGTTCTTGTTTTACTGCCAAGGAAAAAAACTGTTTTGTTTTTTTATTCAGATATGAAATTACATAACCGATGTCCTTGTTGAGGATGGCTTACATATTTTATATTTATTGAAAAATGTTCCTTACAGAAGCAACTCAGATTCAAGCCCTTCACTCAGGGACATTGCAGCAGCACAGCGGGCCGAAAGGTCCAAAACAGAGATGTCAAAGGGAGCGTTCCAATACACAAATTTCATCTCCTCACCTCCTCCTCTCCTCCGTGCCCTGGATACTTATCTATGTGTCCTCCCTCCCTCCACTATTCCAACAAGGTAGGAGACGAGTTTTGCCTCCTCCTCACCTCCAAACAAAGGATCATTTCGATCACCACCAGTTAGATTAAAAGACCATTGCACAGAAAATTTTGATTGGCTTATGTATCCTCGGAATCAGTCGAAGTTACACGACTTCATCAATAGCCAAGATTGACTTTCATGAAGGACTAATCAGATTAGCTGTTCCAATTTTCATTTCATCTCCGCATTTCTCTGTGAACTCTGCTTGCTTCCTCCCCTCTTTTCCTACACATATCCAGGGTAGGAAACGAGGAGACGAGAAAAAGTATTGGAACGCACCCATGGCCTTTGTGTGTGTGCATTGGGAGGGAATTATGGGAAGGAATTAGCCGGCATCTTGAGTCCCTATGCTCAGAAAATATTTTACATGAATTCCACATACAGATCCTTCATAAGTCTAGAAAGGGCACATTTCTCACTTCTACAAACCCAACGCACGAAACTCACTGCGCTGCCTTCAGTATGACAGAGACATACATACATTGAAGTAAAATCGGCTTACGCAACTCCTGGAAATCGGCAGGTTCCACTGATGTTTGTCTTCACCTTCAATCAGCAACCACTTTCGAGGCAGGTGATGTGTGTTACATGTGCAATCAGCTTGGTTTGATGAACCGCGCTGGGTAACAACAGAAAGCAGCTCGCCCCGCCGCCGTCCAGAGCTCAGGCCAGAGAGAGCAGAGAATCCTGGGAATTCACAGGCAGCATGAATGAAAAATTACAATGATTATGATAATTTGTCAGATTATTGTGTATAACTACACTAATCTTTTTTCTTACCTGTTAATATTTTCATCATTTCGCAGACACTCATCCAGAATGACTTACAGAAGAGTGCTCAGGTTCACTGCAAGATATCTTTCCATCCACTCATGAGTAAGTAATACTCTAATGACAAATAGCTATTGGCCACACTATTTTTATCTGTTATGGTTAGTGCAATAGAGTAGGGCAGTTGTAATTTGGGCTCTGGAAGAAGATGACAAACAACAGGGAAGTCATTCCACTTCTTAGACACTGACTTTCCCCCAGCCCCATGGATTAGAACCTGCAACCCTCCAGTTTACAAGCCTCCACCTCCATGCCACTCAGTGCTGCTGGGCCACGTGATTGGCTGTAGCAGATGTGTTGTAGTGTGGCTGGAGATGACAGGTGGAGTCTGACAGGTAAAGCACTTTAACAGCCCTTTCACAGGGGGATGTATTAAAACCAATCTGCAGACGCCGCATTGCAATAACTGAAGGTAGACGGGAGTGCGGCCTTTATATCTCTACAGCAGAGAGTAAGAGAATCCTGCTAGAGACGGTTCTGAGGAACCACCCCCCCCCCAAACCCCCACCTATCCCTGCCCACCACCCCCCATTACCCAAACCCATCTAAACTCAATTACCCCCCGAGATTCACAGCCACGCACAACTGGCAGGGACTACCCTGACTCATCTATCAGACGCAAATGCAGGCTTCGGCTCCCCTGCCCGAGTCACAGTGCGCTGAGTGTGCCCCCCAGTCCCGCTTCCCTCCTCCCCCACACCACCCCACCCCACCCCACCACCCAAAAAACACCCACATCTGCCAAATGAGCAGGGGAATTAGCCACAGAGTCAACACAGCACTGAAGCGATTTCTCTCCCACTCTCTATTCTCTCGCCTTCCTGATGTGTTCTCTTCTCGCTATCTTTCGCTCACTCTCCCTCTCCATCCCCCTTTCCCCCTCTCTTCAGTGCACATCCATATCTCGTTGCTGAGCCCCTCCCCCAGCCCTACCCAGACACACAGGTGTCAAACGCTGGCCTCGGTCTGCCAGTAATCAGCCTGGCTGAAGACTGTACTAATTACAATCTGCTGGTACAGTGCACATCCCTGTCTGACTCATTAAACACATCCCTGTCTGACTCATTAAACACATCCCTGTCTGACTCGTTAAACACATCCCTGTCTGACTCATTAAACACATCCCTGTCTGACTCATTAAACACATCCCTGTCTGACTCGTTAAGCACATCCCTGTCTGACTCATTAAACACATCCCTGTCTGACTCATTAAACACATCCCTGTCTGACTCGTTAAACACATCCCTGTCTGACTCGTTAAACACATCCCTGTCTGACTCATTAAACACATCCCTGTCTGACTCATTAAGCACATCCCTGTCTGACTCGTTAAACATATCTCTGTCTGACTCGTTAAACACATCCCTGTCTGACTCGTTAAACACATCCCTGTCTGACTCATTAAGCACATCCCTGTCTGACTCGTTAAACACATCCCTGTCTGACTCGTTAAACACATCCCTGCCTGACTCGTTAAACACATCCCTGTCTGACTCCTTAAGCACATCCCTGTCCGACTCATTAAACACATCCCTGTCTGACTCGTTAAACACATCCCCGTCTGACTCGTTAAACAAATCCCTGTCTGACTCGTTGAACACATCCCTGTCTGACTCGTTAAGCGCATCCCTGTCTGACTCATTAAACACATCCCTGTCTGACTCGTTAAGCACATCCCTGTCTGACTCATTAAGCACATCCCCGTCTGACTCGTTAAACACATCCCCGTCTGACTCATTAAACACATCCCTGTCTGACTCGTTAAGCACATCCCTGTCTGACTCATTAAACACATCCCTGTCTGACTTGTTAAGCGCATCCCTGTCTGACTCATTAAGCACATCCCTGTCTGACTCATTAAACACATCCCTGTCTGACTCGTTAAGCACATCCCTGTCTGACTCGTTAAACATATCCCTGCCTGACTCGTTAAGCACATCCCTGCCTGACTCGTTAAACATATCCCTGCCTGACTCGTTAAGCACATCCCTGTCTGACTTGTTGAACTCTCTGTTACCCTCTCAGCCTGTGTCTGTCCTTACATCCCTTCTCCTGCATGTCTGTCTTTATCTCGTTATCTGTCCCTAATCGACTCTCACTCCTCTCCTTCATTCTTCTCAGCCTTTCTATCTGTCTTTGTGTCCTGACCTCGTATGACTTCACTCCTTCTCCACATGCAGGCCCTTGTCTTTCACCAGTTCTGTCTTTTTCCCCAAACCTGTTTTTTCACTTATTAAAATAATTATCCTGAGTTATTAAAATAATTATCCTGAGTTATTGAACAGAAACATCTCCTGGATGTGAGAGGAGCTGGAAGAGGGAGGGCAAGGTTATCAACGTCTTTTTTTATTTACTCATTTATTTTATATATTCCTGATAACTCTGCTACTCATGGGCGGTGACAGCTAAGCATAGCTCCACCCATTTTGGGGTTCATGAGGCCTCGTTTTCCCATCCCTAGTGTTACTGTCCTGTGCTTTCTGGAGCCTATAGTTTCTGGCATTTGTGGATTGCCTTGCGCGTGACTTTGGACAGAAAAGCTTGCCAAATGAATTAATATAAACGAATAAAAATGAGCAAATCACTGCAGAATATATCTGCTATGTCAGCTTTGTCCAAAAAATAAATTTTGTGCATGAAAAAATACATAACGTAAGTAAAACAAATACAAACAGATGGTTTGGAGATTGAGGCTTTAATATTAAATAAACAAATTACAACAGGAAAGCCAACATGGGCACACAATCTAGCTAAACACGGACAACTACTTTAAGATCTAATTGTACTTTCTGTTGTTTTTCAGAAAAAAACTGCCTGTTCATCTCTTTTGTTTAGATATCAACTTTTTCCAAAATGAACAGATAGGTGTTTTAAATGATTTTGCAGGTATTTCAGTGATACATTTTCACTTTAAATTGATCAACTTTATTACTGTTTTTCTTTGTGTGTGCGTGTGTACAAGAATGGATGAGTGTCCCTTCTTTCAAGCCTATGGTTGTCCATGTTTGTTGTATAAAATGCCAAATGAATCCAAATGACACAAACAGAATAAATGTCTGTGAAACAGGCACTAATGACGGCTGATTAAAGCTTAGCATTTTTTATTGGTCTGTTGCAGATTTTCTGTGTTGTCATGTCCGTAACTGAATGCTCACTTGTGAAGGTTACTGACTTGAAATACCTGACCAGACAAAAATGTTGCTTTACCCAGAGAAGTCAGAAAGTTAAGTGACAGAACAGGTTACCTTCCTCAGTGTAATATATTTTTCCAGTTCAGAAAAATTGTGGAAGTGTCTCAATAAGGCTGCGGCGAAATGACAGGGAGGTGCGTTTGTGTCGGAATATGAGAGCGCAAACACCGGGGCATCGGAAGATGAAAATGCCGTGCTGTAAAAAGAGTCTCCCCGAACACAAAACCTGCCAACGCTCCTCTCATCTCCTTTCTGAGTCCGCAGCACGGAATGACCCTGCGTCCAAAATAATAATAATAACAGAAAAAACAACCGTGGTTTCTGTCAGGTCTGATCCCGCACAGTGTTCTTTCTTTATTTTATGAGGGCAGAACGGCTGTCTTCGGTGCCCTGCCTAAATAAAACATTACTTATCTACGCCTGGGTTCTGGGTTTGGGTGGTGCTGTCTGAATTATGCATTCTCCAGCTGAAGTGTAACTCCACCATTCTGCAGGGAAATGAGCCGTTCACTGCTCAACCCCAAACAACTACTGAGCTGAATTATTATTTTGGCGCCGTTTCCCTCCTGCTCTGAATATGCTAATGCACTTGCCAGGCCTGATACAATAACCGTGAGATACCTGCGCTCCACTCGTACCTGTCTGATACTGTTAGGGGGAATCAATCTCATCAGAATCAGAGATGAAGGAGAATAATCACTCAGAGAGAGGGCTGAATATCGCATGCATCACACGCTCAAATAAAGTCATAACTCACATAAAAAAAAAAAAAGTCTGTTACTTCCACTCAAACAGAGAAACATTCTGTGTGGCTGATTTTAATAGGGAGTGACGGAGGGATAATTACTCCAGCTCTGAAAATACCCAACACCAGTGTCCTGGGATACCACTCGATTTGTCACCTGATGAAAACATCTCTCATCATGGGAACACTCAGACAAACCAGTCACATTTACTTAAAGCACTGCTTCGTTCCATCCCATAATTCTTACCCTGATCAGGAGTTTCCTGAGAGTTCTGTGAGGTCCACAACCCACTCAGAGGAGTCAGTGTGTGTTTGTTTGTGTGCGCGCGTGTGTGTGTGTGTCCGTGTAAGTATGACCTTAAATGACCCTTCTTAATATGATGCTACATTTAATCTTTAATTTTAAAGTTCGGGACAGAAGTAATTCTGCAGGCCAAACATCAACAACAGATCAACAATAACTAAAGAGTGCACCGGGGGCGTACTCGGAGACATGAAGACTCAGGTGCTCCTGGATCTAAAACGACAGAAGAATCACACCTTTTCAGGTTACACAGGTTACATTTATGCACAGGTGACTGAATACGTGCATAAATTAGGTTACCTAACAAACTAAGGCCACCATTATTATAGAAACACATTGAAAGGCTAAAAGTGTTAAAAAGTGTTTTTATTTCTCCTTCAAACTAAAACACGTTGTCCCTGAAGTAGAAGGACGAGCGAGGCTCAGTAAACATTTCTCTGTTTTAGTTTACAGAGATCTACTTTACATGCAGGCATCATTCTCATCACTCCATGCTTGACACGCTGTATTACAGAGCACTTAGCTTCATTACGAATGCAAAACCACTCAGTCGCCACTGTGATCTGCTCAGAACGGCCCGATGCTCCTAACCGGCTGCCAGGAGAAAAGCACATTGGAGCATCTTTATTTATAAAAGCACGATTGGGAAACTGCCCAAGTATCTCAGCAGACTCTCGGACAGATGTCCCCTAAACTACAGTCCTCATCCCCAATCAATCTCAGAGGCGAGTGGTGAGAATACCACTTAGCCAAAACACTCCACAAAAACAGTGGAACTTGGAGGATCAGTTGTCCGTGTCAGCCTGAAACACGTCACAATAACCTGCGAGATTACACACCATTACATACCTGTTTCACGCATGAATGCGACTTTTTATAAATCACTGTTTGTTAGCATAATTTGTACATACATGTTTTTCTTTTTTTGTTATCTTTTGACATCTTAAACATTTTATGTCACTTTTTTACTTACTCTACAACCTTTCCGAAGGCATAATACAGAAGTGAAGCAGTTCCATGAGAGTCTGTTTTCTCCAACTCTGATATCTCCCAAAATGCTGTAACATTCAGAGAGCTAGAACACAGATCAGCAGGTTCAGGGTTAATATTTTGTGTGGTGAAATATCAGGGCAATTGCGGCCTCCTTAGAGTAATGTGGAATTAAAGTATGTAAGGAGTGCGCTTGAGAACAATTTAGGGTTAAGTTGTATTAATATTCACACTACCTTGAATACAGCAGCTGTAAAAAATTCCCTAAATTCAAAATATTAAGTAGAACAGCAGATTAGTATGAAAAGTAATTAAAATGGAAATAATAGAAGAAATATAAAGAAGTTATAAATTAGGAAAATTAATACGGCTTCACCATGCAAGAAATGTTTCATTTTTTTAATGCATGCAAACCAGAACCTAAAAAACCCTAAAAAAAGTAATTACCTGGGTTGCCATGAGGATTTTAAAATCCCAGGCAAAATGGACATCATATGGCAGCCAAAGAAAGTCAAAACCATTATGTTATGGCCCAAGTCCATCCTGCTATTTGAATGTTTTTTTTTCTTTTTTTGGGGGGGGGGGCAGGGATGGCAGCTGGTGTTTTTCGAACCAACAATTCAGAACAAAACCAGAGACAAATCACCCAATTTGGCAGAAGCAGCAGAATCTGGCGGGCCTGTGAGCTGAGCAGAAATGGGAGGTGCAGAAAACACGCCTCGCTCCATTAGCAGAGGAGCTGCAGAGCGGCGCGCGCCCGGCCGACGCTGCCCACAGTTACAGTCTCACACTTCAGCATGGGCACTCAAATTAATCATGGAAAAAACCAAGAAGTTCGAGTTAATAGTTTCCATTTGTTTGTCCTGTATACATCAGGGATTCTGTTGAGCTAAATGCTCAGGGGAGGGCAGAGCACGAACGCCGCTGAATGCAGAGGAAATTATTCAGAATAAATATGAATGCATGAAAATGAGAAAGCGCTGGTGGAAAAGGAAAAAGTCACTAATTGGTATTGAGATGGACAGTAAAGGAGTGCGGGATGGAGAGACAAACGACACTGGATTGACAGCACTGCGTGTGTGTATCTATCCTCTGTGTGGAAAGAGAGCAGTGAAGACCGGAGACGAACTGATAATGAAGGCGGAGAACATAAAATTACCTTGTTATTGTAATTATCTTGCCTTTTTTCCATGATGAACATTCAGAACGGTTTAAGTGGGCTTCTTTTTGCCCGACTAAACCTAATTTGACAGCATCGCCCTTTGTGCTCAACACATGAAATCACTTCAGTACGAAAAAAAACTGATTTTAACTTAAAAAGCCTGTTTTCCACCTCTCTTTGTAACAGCTAAAATAACAGAATTATTCTCATTGTTTTAAAGAAATAATTTGATATAAAGTGTGAAAATGCATTTCCATTCAACAATTCTGGATGCAATTAAAGTCACAAAAGCGATTCTCTGTTGATTGATGATCATTGTTTAAACAAACTTTGTAATCATTGAAAACTGTGAAAACGTGGGTTTGTTTTGGGTTCGGGGCGTTCAGTCGCACAGATCTCCTTGAGTCTGTTCTCTGCTCGCTGGCGGCTGACAGAAGGACAGTAAAACGTGCTAAACCTCCTCTGACACGGCTTGCTTCACTCTGCTCGTTCAGGACGCCTCTGCTGGACTCAGATGAACTCTGTTAGAGTTCAATCAGCGCTGAACATTTCACTGAGTGGATTCTAATGCATCAAAGATTGCATTTAATCTCGCCCACAGCAACTTAGCTTCAGTTTTACACATTATGCAATATCCATTTACACAGATGGACATTTACTGAAGCAGGTGAGGTGCTTTGCTTCAGGCGACAGCAGTCATGCCTTAGCTGGGAATTAAACCTCTGAGTTACCAGCCCGGTTCCCTCTCCGTTAAGCTACATTATGTATCTATTTTGTTCCTAAATGCTGTGTAATTCCTGTTCGCTGTGAGGGTGTTGTGCGCAGAGCAGATGATGTGCATAGCCGCACTGCGCAGGGTTCCGTCTCAGGTTTGCATCTTTACAGCGAGATTATCATGAGCAGAATGAAGAATGGGAAAGGACAGGGAAAGCAGACAGCACAAGACCAGAACACGATGGAACAGAGCAGCACATTAAAGAGTAGAACAGAAAATAAGAATACATGAAGACAAGAACAGAGTGTTCAGCCTGGATAACCTCATCGACCCAGGAGAAGTCCAACAGAACAGATTGGAGGAAAATGTGACTCTATCATTGGTCTGGGAGTGGAAATGAGCACTTAGGATCCATTTCCCATCATGCACTGAGTATGAGAAATGAGACATTCTGCATGAATGAGATGCTGGGGTGTTCAGGGGGTGGGCACATGTCCACGTCGGCATGGAAACAGCTGGCTCCGCCTCACTGGGGTACATAGTGGGTGAATGGGTTAAAACTCATCAGCCTGATTGCTCCATCGCCCCCTGCTGATCAGCCCAGCAACTGCAGGCATGTGAACCAAACATATGTTACGCCAGTGACGTAGGCAACATGTGACTGGCATCATACTTGCAGTGTGTAAAACACATTTACACTCATGCTTGTGTGTGGTTGCGTTTATGGCCTACCTAGAGTTTGGCTTATTAAAAATACACCCAACAGATTGGTGGTCCTCGACCCCGCTTGTCGACCACAGGACGGGGCGTAGGTGTGGGATATCTGCGGCTGGTGGATCGACAGGGTGAAAATAGCGCACACCTCCCACAATCCTCTTCACCCACAGGCTTCTCTCACCTCAGGCTCCTCTGCCAGCCGAACACCTGCCATTAATAACAGCTCTGTGTATCAAAATAATGAGCAGGCGCCCCAGCGCCCCGTCTGCACGCAGCTCAGACCCTTTCACAGCTCAGGCCGCTGCTCCATCAGCCGCTCCATCAGCCCCTGAGAGCTCATATTACCTCTGACAGATTCATCTACCCGTCCTGCACGCACTGCTTATGACTGAGTCATTCATTTTACGCAAATGTTAAGTTTTCTATTTTTTTCCTTTTTATACTTTGCTGTATTGCACCCTTGGAATTTGAATGTAATCTTTGAACATCAGTGTGGTAATTCACGATGAGCTATTCACTATTCACTCTGACTGCTTCTAAATTGCTATATTTCCTCTTTGTGTCTCTTAACCTGCGTATAGTAAAAAAAAATGATGTCTAATTGGAATCGTGGAAAAGAAAAATATTTGAAGTAATCACAAGCAAAGAGGAGCTTTCCTCTTACACAAAACAACGGGCAGCTTCTGACATGAACAAACACATCTTGACAGAATAATTAACGAAAATAGCAAAGTTAATGACTAAAGCTAACAGGACGCAAGTCAGTGAGCTGTGAACGGCAGCTGATTCGTCCAGCTGAGTGACGTGAACAGACTGCGGCCGAATCGAGGGCCCTTCCTGACCCTGTTTGCACCCAAGAACAGTCAGGCTCTCCAAGATGGCTGCCAGAAAATTCTAGATCTCCAGCAGAGAACCCCCCGTTCCACACATTAACATCTCCCCCACCTGTTGCCATTTGAAGGGTTATTTTGCAGAGGAAATTCCTTCATCTTGAGTTAAGTGTTACATGTATGTTTTAGCCAACCGCCCCACACACCAACCTGCCCTGGCTGAATGCACAGGTTACCCACACACACACAAACACAGATACGCAACCATATGCACACACAAATACACACACACATATATAAATGCAGATACACAACCATATGCACACATACACAAACACACACACACACACACATAAACACAGATACACAACTATATGCACACACATACACAAACACACACACACAGATACACAACCATATGCACACAACCATAAACACACACATACATACAAACATAAATACACAACTATATGCATACAACCATAAACACACACACACACACACACACACACACACATACTGTACATACACACACAGTGACGGACACAGCCTCTGGTATGAGCCAGTATGCTGTAGGACAACCGAGAGGATGAGCAGTTAAGGGGAATTGAACAGGTGCTGGGAGGGTCCTACACAGCTAACCCTCCAGAGCCCCACCTTTGCTCTGTGGTCACATGACCATGACCAAGGTGTTGCGTAATTGGCTCCAGCCCCACAGGATCACCTGTAATTGGTTGTAGTGTCTTGAGAGTTTTGCTCATCTGGGGTTCTCCCATGTTAGCCTCACTGGTTGAACACATAACTCTGAGCCTGAATACTGCCAGCCCCGTTATTGAATATCCCTAACATTCCTCAACTTCAGGAGGCTCTTTGCAACAAACCAATGGTCAGTCACCCCTTCTGAAGATCAATGCAGGGACCCTTTTCTGGGCTAACCAAATCTATGGCAGGACTGCAGACACTTGGATTTACTTTGACTGCAGGTTAGAGTCTAAACAGATCCAAACACTGCAGCTAATGGGACAGGTATTTGGAGGAAGGGCAACTGCGTCAGTAACTCAAACACAAACACCAGCAGCAGGAATGTGTTTTGCAAAGGGACACACCACTCATAAAGCCCAAACGCCTCACTCCACAAACTGGCCCCCTGCTGAAGTAATGTGCTGCACGACTGACCGTTATCAAACAAACAAACAAACAAACAAGAAGACTAACACTTAAAAAACAAACAAGCAAAAACAAACAGGGACCAGAGGGTCTCCTGGACCATGGTTTCCAAGGCAACTTCCTCATGAGTAGTACTGCCTCTGTAACACTCGCTGGGCAAACTGACGAAATTTTTTTTTTGTGTGTGTGTGCTTGCGTAGGTGTGTGTGCGTGTGTGTATGTCTGTGAGTGTGTGCACTGGGGGACATGGTTAAAATGTTGATGGAAGAGTATTCTGGCAGAAAGCTGCTCTCTAAGAAAGAAAAGGTTCAAAGGAAGGTCTTTGTTTATAATCCTAAGGTAATTTTATATATTCTATACAGAACCGTTAACAAACATTACCATTATGGATCACGAATGGTCTTATAGATATAGTACCAAAAAAAGGTTCCTAGACAACTGAGCAGTCTGGTGGAACTTTTTTATCCTTTGAGTGTCATGTGCCAAATTCACAATATCGGCCAATATTGGCCACAAAATCACCCTACACAGGGCATGATGAGGGCAAGGGTAGCGGATTTAGTTACTGCCTGCACGGCAAGATATGGCCGCAGATGCAGTGCAGCGGGCTTAGGTAAGATAGTCTGAAGATCTCTGAAAGGCGCTATATGGCTAAACTCATTTAATGAATTCATCAGGAGTTTGGGGGAGGTGGGCTGTCAGGTCTTTACTCCCCGTTCCGATCGATGATGAACGAGGCAGCCTCTATCTGAGGGAGATGTATCCCACAGACAATAAGGATAATTCCTCTGCAGAAGAATAATGAGGACCCTCCACCCGCAGCCCGCGGCCCGCGGCTCTCTGAATGCTGAGTCGCGCGGTAAAAATGCTGAGATCCCACACTCTAATATCACCACAACATTAACGCAATTATTACTCTGCCCCATTGCATGTACCGCCAAAAACCAAAAACAGTGATAAATTACAGCACTTTGTTCAAAATGTATTCCCATCACATGCCTTCTCTCTTTTAAAACTGTGTTTTTTTCCAGAGGGCAAATAACAGATTGCTTTAATATCTCAGGACTGAGTGGAGGACTCTACCGGTCTGTGAAACCGATAAAGACAAATGAATTAATCAAATCAAGATATTAATCAATACTATATATGTGTGTGTGTGCGCGTGTGTGTATGTGTGTATGTGAGTGTGTGAGTGTGAGCGTGTGTGTGCGCATGTGTGTGTGTGTGTGTGTGTGTGTGTGTGCTACTTACTGTTGGACATAAAGTAGTGTGTACACCTGGTACAATGACAATGGCTCCTTGTAAATGTATGATGTGAAATCTAAAAAGAATATGCTTGACAGAATTCAAAACATACAATACATATTTGAAAATCTATCAAACACTTTTGTAGTTGAGTTTATACACATCATAGAATATATATTACAGAATATCGACTAAAATTCATACATTTTAAACAGCATGAAGTCGTATTGCAAATCCACATAGTGTGTGGGTGAGAATGTAGGGCCGTGATGAGTGTGTGTGAGAATGTAGGGCCGTGATGAGTGTGTGTGAGACTGCAGGACTGTGATGAGTGTGTGTGAGAATGCAGGACTGTGATGAGTGTGTGTGAGAATGCAGGACTGTGATGAGTGTGTGTGAGAATGTAGGGCCGTGATGAGTGTGTGTGAGAATGCAGGACTGTGATGAGTGTGTGTGAGAATGCAGGACTGTGATGAGTGTGTGTGAGAATGTAGGGCCGTGATGAGTGTGTGTGAGAATGCAGAACTGTGATGAGTGTGTGTGAGAATGCAGGACTGTGATGAGTGTGTGTGAGAATGTAGGGCCGTGATGAGTGTGTGTGAGAATGCAGAACTGTGATGAGTGTGTGTGAGAATGCAGGACTGTGATGAGTGTGTGTGAGAATGCAGGACTGTGATGAGTGTGTGCGAGAACGCTGGACTGTGATGATTGCGTGCGAGAACGCGGGACTGTGATGAGTGCGTGCGAGAACGCAGGACTGTGATGAGTATGTGCGAGAACGCGGGACTGTGACTCAGATGTTTTTGAGAGGCAGGCGTTGTGGAGAGCCCCTCCATGTTACGCACGTCTGCCATGTCTGGAGGCCAAACTTCTAACTGGCTTATTTAATTACACACTTATTTAAAAATAACTTCTGTAAAATGTAGCTGCTGAACTCTTCTTTGCCTGTGTGTGCACATTCACACACCGGGGTGTGCTCAGGTCAGGGAGCTTCTCTCTGACGGAACAGCATTACTGCATTTCCACAGACATTATTGCTTCTTTATCCTCAGATGTGAGGCAAAGTTCAACAAGACATTGAAGGCTGCTAAATCAAATAAGAAAAGTGATGAATTACTATGCGTTATCAGTCCCGCTGACCAAGAAAAAGGGAGAGATAAATTATTTTCTTGTGAGGAATTGTTTTTCATTTTGTGCAAGTCCTGACTACCACCGCCTGAACTTGTGGCCGAGAATGAACTGACAGTGACGGATGCTGAGAGACAGACCTGCCGGAATCTTCTCTCAGCCTGGTCAGAAGCAGACTGCATCACAGAGGCCCGGCCTGTGTGTAAATGTCACATGGGGGTCCAGCTTTGGGTCATCCTTATGGCCCTTAGGGGGCACTTCAAGGGTCACTGCAAGTAACACGAGTCTGACAGCTGCAAGCAGCAAAAAAAACAACCAACCCTGACTTACGAAGCACACAGAGGCCTAAGGGGGGTCAGGCTATTGGAGCACCTCCCAGGAACCGAGGGCAGAACACTCCAGGATCCTCATTTCCTGGGTTTGTGACCCTGTGTTTAGGGGAGGTGTGCAGCGTTTGGGCTCTGAACCCATCCATCATTTAGCTTCACATGTTGGGCTCCAAAGGTAGAGGAATGTTTCACTGCGCTTCAAGTCTGGCATCTCCCGATCAATGTGCTGTGCTGGGCTGAGTTCTCACAGGACACACCTAAGGCACTGCAATAAGCTGGTGCATCATTTACCTTTATAAAATAAACCATGACTGTTGTTATAAACTATAATTAGAGTAATCAACCAAGTTTACAATGTAGGCCTTGAAGGTCAGCTACACTAATTTATGTATACATATATATATTTTAATTTAGAGAATTCTGCTTCCCTTTGGATGAAAATGTAGAGAGTTGTGGAATAATTATAACCATTCTGAGCACGGCTGGAGTATGTGGGATGTTCTGATCCACAGAAAAGCGTAACAGGCAGACAGCTCCAGACCGCGTCCAGCACACACTGTAGGTGTTGAAGACCAGGAAGTATGGTGGGGTGGGGGTGGTCTGTGCCGCATATGGGCCTCTGTTCTCCAGCCCAAAAAATCTCACTGCCCACTGAAGCTTGCCCACTTAGCTTCACACTGGAGTGCACTGCAATTTCTGTTATGTATGAAGTATTTTCTCAATACTTACAAAGTTGGGTTTTCACAGGAAACGGGAGAGGTTGTGCTCAGAGCAGCATACAGAGATGTGTGTGTGTGTGTGTGTGTGTGCTGCCAGCTTCTTATGTGCTGCAGTGCAGAGATTTTTCTCCTTCCACGTTCTGCTGTATTTGGCTGGAGTTTTCTCTGAGACCTGCCTGAGGGTCATTGATTTAACACTTAGAGGCTTGCAGTTGCACACGTCACAGCATCCAGCATCCTGATACAATTACACGTGTCACAATGCATCTGTGTGCCTGTCAGTCTCCCATCTAACAGGGTTAGCTCAGGTCGAACAGCAGCAGAAAGGTCAGCAACAAGGAATGGGTTGGGGGAAAAAATCCCCCAACATACTCCAACTATCGCCCCCTGGTGGTCAGGAGGTGTCAGCTGGGGGCTGTTGGACAGAGAGAATGCACTGTGATGTTTTACAATCGCCAAAAATGCATGCCTGACAAGGAGAACAAGAGGGGAGACAAGGAACTCTACCACAGCGGACTGTTACATACAGGCTGAGATCCACAGCGGACTGTTACATACAGGCTGAGATCCACAGCGGACTGTTACATACAGGCTGAGAACCACAGCGGACTGTTACATACAGGCTGAGAACCACAGCGGACTGTTACATACAGGCTGAGATCCACAGCGGACTGTTACATACAGGCTGAGAACCACAGCGGACTGTTACATACAGGCTGAGATCCACAGCGGACTGTTACATACAGGCTGAGAACCACAGCGGACTGTTACATACAGGCTGAGATCCACAGCGGACTGTTACATACAGGCTGAGATCCACAGCGGACTGTTACATACAGGCTGAGATCCACAGCGGACTGTTACATACAGGCTGAGATCCACAGCGGACTGTTACATACAGGCTGAGAACCACAGCGGACTGTTACATACAGGCTGAGATCCACAGCGGAGCACCATTCAGTTTCTCACCAACAAATCATAACATACCTGATATTAAAAAAACTGCATGAGAAATGAAAGATTAAGGGAAAAAAAGAAAAAAAGGAGGAACAAGTCAGGTTTGGCTGGAAAAGAAGAAAAAAAGAGAAAAATAATTAAGGCAAAAAAACTTCTGAAAGAAAAAAAAATACAGCAGGAGAAAATAACTAGAAAAATACCTAACTTTTTAAAGACTTATCATTCTCATCATAACTTTGCATTCTAACCCCCCTCCCCCTCTCCACCTCCCCCACACACTTTCATTTTCCCATTCTGAATTTATTTAGCATACATTTCACATGGTGAAATATCACCAGTGCTGCACTGTTCTCCGGCAGGCAGCGCACTCCCCTCAGAGAAATTCCCAAACCAACACCCATAAAAGAAACCCACAGCGCAAATTTCATCACAAAAAAAAAAAAAAACACTACACGACCATTCATCATATGCTTTTTTTCCCAGGAAATATAAATGACAGAAAGATTAATAACCAGAATCACAAAGTCATAGTGTCTCCTGACTGAAACAAAAGGTTTGTTTGTTCCTGTACCCACAGAAGGGGATGCTGGGATAGCTAGCACTGTGGCCCCTGATAACCTCTCAGCGAGTCATCATCCAGCGTCCTATTCCTCATCAACACGGCCTACTCTGCTCCAGGCCCAGCTCTCACTATCCTTCCTGCCTCACTGTTTCCATCCTCACCCCTCACTCTCCATGCCCACCTACGCCTTTCACTTTCAGCTGTCTAGTTCTTCGCTGACTGCCTCCTTCATTTCCTGAGCTCCAGAGATGCGGTACCATCCAGGGTGTTGCCAGGTGGCTCTCCCAGGTGAGACAGCACTTCACAAACTTTATGAACACAATGACTCTGAAGTTCCTGTACAGTGACCCTCCACCCCATTAAATAATATCCTGACCTGTTAAAAATGTGGAATGTCCTGAAGCAGTTCACATTAACAATCTGACTCAGTGGGACAATGGAAGTGCCCCTTCCTGGAAATAAAACCTGCAACCTCTCAGGCTAAAGTCAATCTCCCTGTATTAGACTCCACTGTCCACTGGATGAACTCTGCTGATGGGGGACACTGCAGCAGTGAGACAGGCCTGCCGAAACACCTGCCCATTCCACACTGTAAGAAAAGGAAATATTTTTGTAAACAAAATCTTTTGGCTAAGCTGACAGGTTTGCCAAAGAGAAATTAGGCTTAGCTCCTAGATGGGCAGGGGAAACCTTGCCATCTGCCATTTCTCAGTTTCTCGTGTTTTAAATCCTGAGACAGGCAGACAAAGGGCTAGAGTGGATTAAGTGTGGGGACTCTGCGAGAGATAAAAATACTGGGGCTCACATCCAAAACCGACAAACAAAGTCTGCAAGAAAGACAGTGTACAAACATTCACACACAAGCATGCCAGGGCAAGGCTAGTTAACTGTACTGTTATAAACTTTCACACAGTGCTCAACATCGTCAAAAGTATGACATTGAGGTGTATAATGCAATACAACACAATGCCTGCAATAAACTATTGCCTCAATACCATACCCTCTGAAGAATTTCACCCATAATGCACCCTAAAACCGTCACCCACAATGCCTAAAAAAACTCCTGAGTAAAATAATGAGCAAATCACAGTCTTGGTTTGGGATTAATCAGCGGGATCAGGTGTGGCAGCACTGAGCCGGAGGAACTGCCTGAACCCACACCGGCTTTCCTCAGATAAGACTGGCGTGAGGAAGACTACCAAAGAAGGTGTGATGTGTATGTTCCATAAGATAACAAGCAAAACGTAACACTTAACAATTCAGCTCTCTGCACGCAACACTTCTAAATAAGTTCTTCAAAACTAATTACTATGTTACAACACGTTTATTCACAGTGGTTACATATTCGTTACATTGTAATTACATGGCCTTCTTTCTAGCTAATCTCACTGCTTTAGCCAATGAGGGGGATTCATTAAAGTGTCCTCCATGCAGTCAGTCATTAAGCTCTCTGATTTTCAACATTGAGGGTCATAAAAAATGCTAGAGCACATTTTGTCGGATATTTTTCTGTTGGAGTTGCCCTGCTAAAATTGGATTATTATTCTCAATGACATTTAACAGAGACATTTGGGGATAAATGTATAATTCTGTAAAAACAGAATTGAAAATGTAATTTTCTTTTCTAGCTTTATTGATTTTTTTAATTTCCACAAAAGTTTTATTGGTGTGAAACTGGCTACTTTTGCATGGTTTTGAAGACACAAAACATGCAGAACGTGTTCTGCAGGGCAGTTAAGCATTGTATTATGCAGTAAATGTATGCCAGTAAGCTGACTCATGTATTCAAAAACAAAATCACACTCACTGCCATTGGTAACCCTGGTGGTAAATGTCTTTTTTTTTTTTTTTTTACTCTTACTTTCTAAAATTCAGTTTTGGCCACCACTGAATCAAACTATTTTATTTGCCAAATAAACCACAAAAACCCTCCCACAGACCCGCCCACACATGTGACTCCTCCCACAGACCCACCCACACAAGTGACTCCTCCCACAGACCCGCCCACACATGTAATTCCTCTGATTTATTCCCAGCCCTTCTCACATATTGCCGATGCCAGCATAGGAAAGTCAACCTGCCTGCAATTCACAAACCTGTAGAGGCCACCAGCAATATTACTGATGAATCTAATTGGCTTAGCCATGAACATAAATCTTTACTCTGTGCACTACCCCAAAGCCAAATTTTGTGGACATGAGTCTGATATTTCTCTGACCGTAAGAGGTTTGTGACTGCATGTAGCAGACAATGTTATTGCAGAAGTGAAGGAAAGCGTGAGGAAAGACTGTTCACTAAGATTATCATGGCACCGTAACAATTTTCAATTCACCCAACACCCAATAGCTGAGACGATGAGAAGAGAGGAGTTTCTGGTAAGTCCACACAATATCTGGTCTGTGTTGGTCAGCAGCTTATGAGTGCGGTATGGGGATGTGTTAATGCAAGGAACTGAGCATGCTCACACCGCAGATGCCCTGCTGGAGCCGTGTTAAGGGTCACTCAGGGTCAGTGCTCCCGCAGCGCTAACCAAACGGCTCAAGCACAGAAACACAGAGGGCCTTTCACTGCCCGCACAGAGTGAACCCCGACAGGAATCTGCATTCTTCACTTGGTGCATCGTCCTCATTTTTTGGGTCATTCTGTTTGGATCGGAGGGCGTTGCTCCCTCAGAGGGATCTTACTCTAGAATAGAGGGACACTGTGAGGTTAACAAGAGCGTAATTCACCACTGATAAAACCTTGCACTTGGTGCGTATTAAAATGGGGCGAGAACAAGATGGTGTCCTGTAGTGAGCATATACGTGAGCTGTCAATGGGAATACAGAAAGCAGCTGTAACTACAGATGCACACACACACGCAGGCATGCATGCGCACACACACACACACACACGCACACACACACGCACACACACACGCAGGCATGCATGCGCACACACACACACACACACGCACACACACACGCACACACACACGCAGGCATGCATGCGCACACACACACACACACACACACACACAAACCTATGTGTGCGTGTATGTGCGCGCGTGTGTGCGTGCCTGCGTCTGTGTGTGCGTGTGTGTTACAGTTCTTATGGCACAGGTTGTCCTGCGTTTGTTTATAGATTGTTACAGTTGTCATCCACGAGTGGCAATGCTTGACTCCATTTCATCAAAAACTTTGAACTAAAAAATCGAATCACCCCTAAATTTTATTAGCACCCGCGCTCTGCTGAATTCAATTACAGTCTGCTTAATCATACGCAGGAGCTACCTCAGCTAACCCAATTACACAAATCAGAAAACAACATTACATCAAATTACAAGCTACAAGTGTCTCCGTGATGTGACGTGGGAGTTTGTTTTTCCACATTTAACTGATTTTTCAACTGGAATTCTTCCAATACCTCAGGATTATTCAAGCTTTCAAAAAAAAAAATATATATATATATATAAACAGAATAGATTAAAATGAAATACGTTTTTATTGATCAGAGATTTTTTTTGTATGACTGTCGAATACATGATGAAATACAGGATCAAATTTTGCCCAAGTTAGCAGATGTAAGTGAACGCTGACTGGAAGCAAACTTAAGTTAACATACAGTTTTGCAAAGTCAGAAATAGATCTTGGGTTGTGATTGGCCACACATGCAAAAGCACAATGATGTCATAATGGGTTGTGACAGAACATTGAGCTTCTGAGCTGCAGTGACCGGAGTATGCGCGCGCACGCACGCGCACACACACACGCACGCATGAATGCAGGCACGCACGCACACACTCCTGCTGATTGCATGATAACAATAAAACACAAACCCAGGTTTTCAAATACCTGCACCAATACATATCAATATAGTAAGCATTTTTTATCATTATCATAGAATCATAGAGCCCTGAAATGTGAAGATTTTAAGGTTCAGTTTTTAAACTAGCAGCAGCACTATCTTACCTCATTTAACTAAATTTTAAAAATCTGCATGCCTCCACTCTAATTAATTTTGTTACGTAAATCAGATTACAGGTTTAGGCACTTTTGGTCCCATGGCATATGGGCTGTTTGTGTCATGTTATGTGCTGCTTTGGTGACTGGATTCCTTCCTTAATCCCCCCCCACCCCAAAAAAAAATCCAAACCGTGGGGCTCCCGACTGGCTTGGCCGTTTAATGCCACCGGACACAGGTCTACCCAGCAACCTTTCAAAACCACACCTTCATCAGCTTCATTTCAAAAGAGTGATTTCATTATTGTTCAAATGTAACTATTTATAAGTGGTTTGGTTTTGCAGCAGGTTAATCTGTATTTTGATTAGCACTCGCACCGACATACTGGCATGAGAATGTGGTAAACTCACAAACTATCCATGTGCTAACATGCTAAATAAAGACCACTGCCAGCGTGATTTTCAGGATATGAGCAGAGTTGGCACATTGTTGTGAGGAAGCCAGAAATCCCTCCCATGACTGAGATTTGGAGTGGTCTTTATGACATCATAAAGCACAAATCATGACAACGATTCAGCCGCAAAGTCACTCTAAACTACATGGCAGTTTATTGCTACTATTTTAACTATGAATGCCCACTGAATGAAAGCATGTACTTCAGGACCGTAAAACGGTCCCAGTAAAATATGTTTCCTTGGACCTCTTTGCATTGAAGGTTAAACAGAGGCCTGAGTTTCCACACAACAGGGAGACTCATCCACTTGCTTATTTATTGCAGCTCGTGCCACCAAAACACAGAGAGAGATAGAGAGAGATGGAGAGAGAGAGAGAGAGGAGGAGGAAATGGGTTGAACAACATCTGGTATGCATTACCAATTCTTCCAAACTACCAGTCTGGGCAACCTTGCTTTTCATGAGAACTGCTTTTTTTATTCTTTTGTGTCGGTGGTCCAAAATGATTATTTTTGTCTGTTTTAAGTGTGAAGAGACAGAAACATGTCTTGATTGAGTTGGGCCCCTGGTCCCTGTCACATTTAAAACACACAGCAGGAGAGGCTTCGATAGACAGCGAGTGCAGCGCCTCATCAACAAACACACACAGGCAAAAAGCGAAAGCACAAACGTAACAGTAAAAAAGGCAGGAAGATCTCAGTAAGCTAGAGGGATATCCTTGCAAAGTTCATGGGGAATGTACTTTAAAATCATCCTAAAAATGTTCAAGGAAGACATTGATTATAAAAATTCTCTTCAGGAAGCCTAATTCTAGGGTCATGTGTTCTATAATAACTACAGCTCATTGGCCAGGACCGAGGGGTTGATCTCTCTCTTGATCTACAGATTTCATGGTGAATGGAAACCGATAAAAGGTTTCACTGTGGAACCCACTGAGCCAGTTTTAGTAGTGAAAGCATGCCAGAACAAAACAGCATTACATGGTACCTGTTAAAGATTTCATGCATGAAGGATGCACTGTGCCTCACTTATCAACCAGTTAAACAAGTGCAACATCACACTTTTTTTTCTCTGAGAGTAATGAAAACATGAAAACTATATTTAAAGCAAAAAAATAAAGGTTAGAATATCATTTATTCATAGTGAAATGTTTAAAATCAAAGAATTTCCATGTCTCAAGTTAAATATTTGCAGTTTATTGCCTTAAGGAAAAAAACATGTTAATGTGCGCATTTGTAAACAGTTGACAAAAGGGGCATAGCATGCATCATTGCGTTACATTAGCGCAGATGATAAACTACACCGTAAACCCAATGAAATCACATTTCGTATGATATTAGTTATGCTCATTATTTTTATGACTGCTGTAGAGAAGGGACCTTTTGCAGATGCATCATGTGACCTGAGCAGCAGCTTTACTCTCAGCAGCTTCAAACAAACTCATAGAGGATGTAACAGCTATCCCTCTATGACATCACACACATACGGAACACACACAACACACACAAACGCCTCTGTCTCTTCCACGAACAGTGTTACTCTCTCAAGCTTCCTGTCTCAGTGCTGGTTTATAATTTTGCTGATGGAATATTCCTCCATCAGGTTTGTGATCTCTTGGTTTGATTGATTTCCTCCATTTATTTTGCATTAAGGGGCCTGTTTACCAGACATAGCAATAAAAAAACACAACAATAACAACAATTACCCGACTGAACACAAGAAAGAGCCGCAAAAGGATGCTCTTGGGAGTTCAATATAATACAAGATCAAAGGAGATTTTTCATAAAAAATGAAAAATAATATACATTCATGATTACGTTGTTTTCAGTGGGCTCAAACGGCTGCTGCTTGCACCGTATGCACTCTGTTGCATGGCAGGGGCTGTCAGTAGTGTGCACTATTGCAGTGCAGCTGAGATAGAGCACGCAGCATGCTAATGCTCAGTTATGTGTTGAAGGCATTGTGCAGCATGAGTATGGATGGTGAGAGATCATACTCATGTCATCACTGATACTTTTTGTGGGTCCCCCCTCTCTGGCCCGCAGGACACCCCACATTTGGAGTACTGTGTGTATAACCTGAACAGTGCAGCGTTGCCTTTCTCAATGCAGGTCACTGCTCTTAAAATGGGTTCCACACGTGGGACCAAAATCAGTATGCGCATTCTTAATGAGGGAGCAGGCTCTGGCCTTTCTGGGGTGTCCAATTAGAGGAACGACGCGTCGGCGAAAGAAAGCAGAGTCTGATGAGACGTGCTGTGGCCACATGTTCCTAACAAACAAACAAACAAACGGGAAAAAAGCACCTCAACGGGTTCGCCGTGCCGCCCAGCCACCACCTGTCTGTCCGTGTGTGTTTATCCACAGCTGTAATGAAAGGTTGTTTGGCAGAAACATATGGAGGAAGAGCGCGTGTCGCTCCCTGGCCGCATGCCGTCATCCTCCTCCGGTCCCCTCAGCTTTACCATACTTGAAGGCAGTGTAGTATAATGTTTAAGGAGTTGGGCTTGCAACTCAGAGGTTGTGAGTGTGATTCCCAGGTAGGGCACTACACCTTTTAAGCAAGGTACGTCATCATCTTTCTTTAATAAAATATGCATCTGTATAGATGTGTTAAAATGCGAGCAGTGTGGTTGCTGTGTTAAATGGCTGTGGTGTGTGAAAGGCCCCTGTTGCTATGTATGCTAGGAGCTGTTGTTGGGCCTGTGTTCCACCATGCCAAGCAGGCACCTGCATGCGCTCTACTCCCTGCCCACCCACGGTCACACCCCTCCCACGGTCACACCCCTCCCATGGTCCCACCCCTCCCACAGTCCCACCCCCGCCATGGTCACACCCCTCCCACAGTCCCACCCCCGCCATGGTCACACCCCTCCCACGGCCACACCCCTCCTATGGCCACACCCCTCCCATGGTCCCACCCCTCCCACAGTCACACCCCTCCCACGGTTGCACCCCTCCAATGGTCCCACCCCTCCCATGGTCACACCCCCGCCACGGTCGCACCCCTCCCACGGTCCCACCCCTCACACGGTCACCACCCCTCCCACGGTCGCACCCCCCCCCCCCCCCCCGCGGTCGCACCCCCCCCCAAGGTCGCACCCCCACCACAGTCACACCCCTCCCATGGTTGCACCCCCCCCCCCCCACGGTCGCACCCCTCCCACGGTCGCACCCCCCCACGGTCACACCCTTCCCACGGTCACATCCCTCCCACGGTTGCACCCCCACCATGGTCACACCCCTCCCACGGTCAAATCCCTCCCACGGTCACACCCTTCCCACGGTCACATCCCTCCCACGGTTGCACCCCCACCATGGTCACACCCCTCCCACGGTCACATCCCTCCCACGGTCACACCCTTCCCACGGTCACATCCCTCCCACGGTTGCACCCCCACCATGGTCACACCCCTCCCACGGTCACACCCCTCCCATGGTCACACCCCTCCCACGGTCACACCCCTCCCACGGTCACATCCCTCCCACGGTCACACCCCTCCCACGGTCACACCCCTCCCATGGTCGCTCCCATTTTGTTGCCTGAATGTCATGTGTGTTCCTCCTGCTAACCTGGGAGACCCGCCTATGTGCAGCATTTGAAAACATTTACACCTTCTGAGCACGCTCTCCCTGAAGATGTTCAAACCACAGAAGCTGCTGAGTCTGGGATTTTCTGAAGGCGTAAAGAACACCCCCCCTCCCCACCCCACCCCTTCCGCCCTACCCCCACCTATCTCTACATACACACGTCTGTCCTTCTTTCAGGCCCCTGGTGACTCATTACCCCAAATATCACATCGTGGGTATTTTTTTATTTGTTTATTTTTTTTATAGGGCCGGACAAACTACCAATACAACTGTGATAGGGGATTCACTCACATCTCCTGTCGCCTGCATTGGGAAATAAAAAATAAAAATAAAAAAACGCTGGCAGAAAATGAAAGCAGCACTGTGCGTCCCAGCAGTGGCAGATCAAAGGAGGCAAGATGGCGGCAGCAGCAGCGCTAGGCGGGAGGCGCTGTGTAGGAGGCTCTCCACACGGGCTGATGCTCTACTTACTTAGCGGCGATGGCGGCGGGGCGATGGCGCGGGGTAACGCACACCAGCTGGCGGCTCTGTCAATGGGGGGGCGCTCCGACAACATTCCACAGGATGTCCTGCAGCTGGGCCTCCTGTACAGCCAACGCTGATGCTAACGCTAACGCTGTACAGTTAACACTGACAATAACGCTGTACAGCCAACACTGACGGTAACTCTAACACTGTACAGCTAACACTGACGCTAACGCTGAACAGCCAACACTGACGGTAACTCTAACACTGTACAGCTAACACTGACGCTAACGCTGAACAGCCAACACTGACGGTAACTCTAACACTGTACAGCTAACACTGACGCTAATGCTGAACAGCCAACACTGACGGTAATGCTGTATAGCCAGCATTGACACTGATGCTAGCGCTAACATACCGCGGGGAGGGGGGGGGGGGGGGGGGGGATAAGAGTCAGGGAAGACAGAGAGCGAGAGAGACAGAGATAATAAAACTCCCATTAGTGCTGAAGCTCAGAGCTCTCTCTCTGCACTGGAGGCTCAGTGAGATATCACCACTTCTTCCCATATACACACACCCATGCACAGGCACACACACACATACACACACACCCACTCACACTCCCACGTGCACACACACACTCACACTACCACGTGCACACACACACTCACACTCACACTCCCACGTGCACACACACACTCACACTCACACACGCACACACACACACCCACTCACACTCCCACGTGCACACACACACTCTCACTCACACTCCCACGTGCACACAGACACACCCACTCACACTCCCACGTGCACACACACACTCACACACACACGTGCACACACACAGTTCTCGCCATCACTGGTTCTCTTTGACACTTATTACCTCTCACACAGTGAAATGTCTTGAAATGAAATGACTGAGTCCAATAAGGACAGTATGTACTGTCAGAATGTAATACTGAGTATTTTACCTTTCTATGTTGCCCTCTCTCTCTCCTCCCTCTGCAAACAGCTCCTTATATAACATCTCTGTTCTCTACTCCACACTTTGAGACCAAAGAAGTTCTTTACTTGTACTCGAGCGTTTTTTTAATATCATCCAATCAGCTGGGGTTGTGCTCATTTCCGCCTGGGGTGGCAGGGTGAGTATTTGAACACTGCACAGTTTACACAGTGATCGTCCTGCATACATCTCCTGCTCACCTGGACACTTCACCCATGCACAGTGTTTGCAAATGCTGAAATGCTTTACCTTTGACTGACATCTTCTGTGTACATATGTCCCCACAGAGAAAATAAGTTGCTAAAGGTTGTCCCTCTCACTCTTTATTTTTCTCCTCCATACTCTCTGTCTCCCTTAATGCAATGTACTCTTTCCCCTTTTCCCTTTCATAGTATTCCTCTCTCCTGTGTCTCATTCTTTCACATTCACTCACTAGGTGAGGAATGATGCAGTCATGCTAGCCTGGCGTGACCGTGGCGTTACTGTGGCGTTAGCACGGCGTTACCATGGCACTGTGCATTCCACAGTGGCGCCACCAAAGCCAAGGGAAGATAATGATATGAGAGGGATCATTAAATCCCTTTGGAATCGTCTGTTGCGTGAACATTTTATCAGTTTTCTGCTGAAAAGTGAAAAAGGAATCTTTCAGGTGAGTCAAAGCTGAACAACAGAAATTACCTTAAAAGTACCAAAAGGATGAATTTGGAACATAAAAGTTTAAAAACTTGAAAAAAGTGCCAATAAAGTCCCAAAAAGCTGAAGCTCAACCTGAGAAAGACAAACAGTGGTCTGCCTACTCTTTTGATATGCCAGTCTGCATCGCTGCCATGGACAGCCACCAAACACCTCCATTACCCTCCAACACTGCTATCCCTCTGACACACTCAGTGAGGAACGCTTTAGGCCTTACTCACTCTGAATGTTACACTGGAATAGAGAAGACTTCCATTTCACCTCTTATTCACACCTTTAAGTTACACACTAGATACTAATCTCAGTAAACTGGATAATTATAATATATTCTGAGACTTTCATTCTTCTGAGATGTGCTCATTTGTATTGCTTTTGCATATGCAGCAGACAGCAGATGCCTGCATGTGTCATTGATGCTGAAAGGAGCCAAGCATTGTATTTTCTTTCTACATATGAAAAAAAATTGGTTCTCACACAATAATGTTGACAGACAGAAGAATAATTATGCTCTTTTTGATACATTTCTGTAGCTCACACACTGAAGGAGGCCTGGCTAAAGCATGTGTGTGTGTTTTAGTGTGCATTATTATGAACAAACTGGTTTTGTTTTAGTTTCAGTCTCTTGTCTAAAATTACATTTTTTAAATTTTTCACCTGTTATGTAACCATAACCTTACTGTGATTTGTAATTAACTGGTTTCCTAACCCTGCTTTCTCTTTTAAGCATTTTAAAATTACAAGCACTGACCTGTCAGCACCACTTCAAAAACAGCAAACTATTTTCAGAGTTCTATAAATTACAATTGGTTCTTTAAACATGGCACTGGTGCGGTCCCTGCCATCCTTGCGCTGACCGCCTCGCAGGGCCTGAAGCCCTTCAGAAAAGAAACGGAGCCAGCTCGTCCTTTCAGACGCTCGAAATCACAAGCCAGCCCTCGCTCTCAACAATAATCTCAGGCGTTTGTGTGTGAGTGTGTGTGTGTGTGTGTGTGTATGTGTGTATGTGCGCTGTGTGAATGGGACAGCAGAGACCGGTCCCCACAAGTAGGGATTGTGTGCTGATTCAGCGGCAGGCTCAAGGCCTACTTCAGCTCCCACTCGGGTGTACATCAAAGAGCCCTCTGCACTCCACTCCCGCTGCCACGGAAACTCCATTAGGCCCAGGTACCCCCCGACTCTCTCATTCCCTCTTCCCACATCTGCAATCTCTCTCCCTCTCTCTCTGTTAGTTTCTGCCACACATGGTCCCTTACTCATCCTCCTCTTCTCATTTTTGAATAATATTATAATAATATTTTTTTGAAAAAAATATTTATGGCTTAGAGAATAGCCAATGTAAGACTGGGAATACAGTAATTATACACTAAAAAAAACACATTCACACATCTAAAATTTACACACAAAATGCCAGCTTTAATATACAAATCCACAATATTTGAACAACACTCTGATAATTCCAATAATTTAAGCCCATTAATTATTTTCTTTATTGAAAGGCTGTTATAGTCTGAGGTGAATCCTGAGAACACAGGAGGAGAATTGAGAGGAAACCATGTCTGACGACCTTTTCCAGGGCCTCTAAGAACTGCTGAAAACCCTCTTTCCTTCTGAATGTTTAGTTCCCTCTTGTTCTTTTTTGTCTCTCTCTGTCTGTCTCCACTGTGTTGGTTTCTCTCGCACATCACCCTGTTTCCGCTCTCTGTATTCCCTCTCTCCTTATGACTGTTCACTGTCACACATTGTGTCATCCATCCACTTTAATCACCCTCCTCTTCCACTTTCCCCCCTTCCATCTCTCTTATTAATAATGTGTTTTTTATTTTCTTGGGGACCGTATGTATCTGACGCCTCTCTTCACAGGCTGCGGGACACGTTTCCCCGGTAACACCACAATGGCATAGTAACACAAAGTGGGAAAATGGCAGATGATGTAATCGAACAATATACCCCAAAATGCTGGCGCAATGCGATACAGAAAGAGTGAAAGAAGGAGAGAGAGAGAGAGAGAGAGAGAGGAGAGGGGAGATACAGTAGACAGTTTATGGAGATACATCCTATGATAGTTTACAATATGAGCATTTTTTTTACACCTTAAACACAGATAATGTAAAAAGTAGCTGTTTAGTAGGTAATGCATAGTACTACACAATGTAACTACATAGTTATTAATAAGTAAGTACCATACATACGTTATAATATACGATCAGGAAGGGATTTTGATAAAACAGTGTACAGTTTTTTTTTTTAACAGGATTGCTAGATTAACCCTAGTATCACATCTTTACCTAAACTGTAACAGTAATTGCATTGTGATATGGTCACTGTATGCACATACAGTGCTGTCAGTGATACTTGAACATGCAGATTCCTTAAATAAGGCTGCAGAAGAAAGGATTCAAAAAGCCCACTCCACTGAGTCAAACCTGCACTGGGGGGAGCTTAAAATGAGTGCATTAATGGAGGAAGTGTGTAAGTGAATGTTCTCAATTATGTTAAGTGATTATGGGATGTATAGGACCAGAATACGCAGGGATTCCCGGTGCTGAATTTAGCCAGCCCTGCTAAATGTAAATAACTATGACCTTCTGCGTGATTAAATCACAGATTAGATCTGGCTGTGTGCGACACAAAACTGAAAAGCTGGAATTTTCTTCCCAATTACCTTGTTTAGCCACTCTTCAGCAGCGCTGCGCTGGATACACATATATGCTGAATGAATGAATCTCTGTAGAGTGAGATTTGGACATGACGAAAGCAGCTGGTTTCTGTTACGTGACTTTAAGGTCAACACCTGAAACTGCATGTTTCAGGACAGCGTTTGCGATGATCTCCTCTCTGAAAACCATCACAGGAGCCACAGCACTGTACCAAACAGGAAGTGACCCTGCAAACTCCTGTGTGGATCTCCGGCCTCTGAGTCAGCACATCTCACTGATACGCCCAGCATCGTCTCTCTCACAGTCACACTCTTTAATTAAGGCCCCCATGGATTTCATTAATTCAAAAATATCTATTTTTGAATTAAACAGCATCTTGAGGGTTTTTTGGTTTGTTAGCTTGTGACAGTTTGCTACATATTTTACATTACACAGCTCAGTGAGGGGAAAGATTTGTCCATTAATTTCATACTGCCAGAAAATGCATTTTAATTAGAAAAATATACCCAAGAATTTGGATTACACTGCAATAAATAACAGAAACCTCAAAAAGATAAAACAAAATCATGGGTTTGATCTCATTGGACTGTGAAATTGATTAATTTGCAGCATCATAAAGGGATCTGAGAGATTGGAATGAATGTCTGCAGATATTGTTAATCTTTATTTGTATCTGTTGTATGTGGTTATTTTTGGCCAGGCTACAGAGGATGGGACACTGAAGAGCAGAGGAAGCTCTGTGATGCTTGAGCAGCAGGGCGGGGTCAGGCCAGAGACAGCCAATCGGATACTTTAAATAATTTTAGCCTTAACATGCAGGTAAAATCGGTAGATATTTGTTACGTAGAACATGTTTTTGAGTAAAATAGAAAAACAGGCTTACATTACCTGTAGGGATTTTACAAATGTCTGCTGGGTTGCAGAATTTCAAATGGAAGTATTTCAAATAAAATAATTTGACTCAAATTTTGTCTGCTGTTCTCTATGTGTAAACCTGGCGTCTCCAGAAAAAGAAATCTCAGAAACAGTATTTACAAAACACAGCATGGTAGTCCCATGGGGTTTCAAAGTAAATATATTTGCTGCTGAGTGATCAAATGTTTACACTGAGCTGAGTGACAACTGTCAGAGAGGGAAAGAAATGTACAAAAAACAGATACATTGTTTCAGTATGCAAAAACATTGCAACATTTTAGAGAAATACCTCTGGAGAGAATGAACATACATAAACACAAGGGAAGATTAGAAACCTGATTCATACTGACCAGAGTAAATGTGCTGCTTTTTTCTGTCTCTTTCTTTCTTTCTTTCTTCTTGACCTTCATCACATTTGTTTTTCTTTCTCAGAAGTCTGATTTACAAAGATTCACACAGAATGAGCTGAGCGACAGAGCAAAATATAGAGGATGATTTTTTCTTTGTGGGGGGCGGGGTGGGGGGTGTCTTCTTTGGCTCTTGTTTCAGTTCTGGCTGTGCTTGTGGTCTATATCTAACAGGAAACAGAAAGCCTGCAAATTCATGACTACTCTGTTCCTGGTGTAGATTGCTTACATTTATTTTTTTATGATTATTAATGATTATCTTCTGTGTTTTTTATGACTGATAAACCATTCTCATCCCACACCCTGTCAGACCAATAAAGATGACTGAATTCTGAGATGGAAACAGAAAGAGAGAGACTGAGTGTGTGAGAGATGAAGATAAAGGAGACAGAAACAAAGTGAGAGAGCGACAGACGGAGGGATAAAGACAGAGGGGGAAACAGAGAGAGATCTCCACTCTCTTTTCACTCCATCACTGCAAAATGAGCCAGACAACCCATCCTGGCGCTCTGTCCTGTTTATGGAGACACGCCCAGCCTCTGCTCCATTAATGCAGAGGGATAAAGCCCTGAGAAAGCTGGCTCCAACCACCCTGGATCAATTCTGAGGCTTCCGATGAGCTGCTCTCTCAGTCCGTTATTTCAGTTTAATTAAAAAAATGTTCGTTTTGCTTATTTATTGGCCGTGTGGTAGTGGCAGCTGAACGCAGCCCGTGAATCAGCCAAGAGAAGGCAGTAAAAGCGAGAGCACGTAGAGCTGGACCAGTCCGACAAACACATGCACGAATGCTCTGGCGAAAAAGATCGCTTTCTTTCTGGAAATCAGCGGGGCGAAAGCCGCAAAAGGTAAAAAAACAAACAGCCTGGCACATTACCCTTAACTTCACATGCTTCATCGTAAAATAAATTCCTCTTGAACATTCACAACATAAAAGTGACGTCAAAAACCCAAGGCTCTGAGTCATGGAGCGATTTGGAGGAAACTGATGCAGTAAACTAACGGTCGGATGGTTTGGGGCTCTAAAGGGCTAGTGGGAGATGTGCTTCACATCACATCACACTTCAACACCTAACGTTTCATTTATGTAGAAACAACAGGACTACACAGGGGATTTGAGTTTAAGGTTGTTTTATGAATTCATAACACTGTTTGACAATGTAAACTAGAAAATATAATTTTTTGTTTTTTTTAGTTCCTACAGAAAACAAAGGAGCATAGGTGTGAAATTAGCTGAAGAGAAATTCATATCAGGAAATGTTTTTTTTTTTAACAGAGAGTTGTCAGTGTGATAAAGAGCTAGCCACATGGTGTTGTGGAGTGTTTCCCAGTTCTGTTTCTCTAATACAGGCAGCCCCAGGGGCCCTGTGTCTGTGTGTCTCTGTTACAGGCAGCCCCTGGAGCCCTGTGTCTGTGGGTCTCTGTTACAGGCAGCCCTGGGGGGCCCTGTGTCTGTGTGTCTCTGTTACAGGCAGCCCCTGGAGCCCTGTGTCTGTGGGTCTCTGTTACAGGCAGCCCTGGGGGGCCCTGTGTCTGTGGGTCTCTGTTACAGGCAGCCCTGGGGGGCCCTGTGTCTGTGGGTCTCTGTTACAGGCAGCCCTGGGGGGCCCTGTGTCTGTGGGTCTCTGTTACAGGCAGCCCCAGGGCTCTGTGTCTGTAGGTCTCTGTTACAGGCAGCCCCTGGAGCCCTGTGTCTGTGGGTCTCTGTTACAGCCAGTCTGTAGGTCTCTGTTACAGGCAGCCCCAGGGCCCTGTGTCTGTAGGTCTCTGTTACAGGCAGCCCCAGGGCCCTGTGTCTGTAGGTCTCTGTTACAGGCAGCCCCAGGGCCCTGTGTCTGTAGGTCTCTGTTACAGGCAGCCCCAGGGCCCTGTGTCAGTGGGTCTCTGTTACAGGCAGCCCCAGGGCCCTGTGTCTGTGTGTCTCTGTTACAGGCAGCCCCAGGGCCCTGTGTCTGTGTGTCTCTGTTACGGGCAGCCCCAGGGCTCTGTGTCTGTGTGTCTCTGTTACAGGCAGCCCCAGGGCCCTGTGTCTGTGTGTCTCTGTTACAGGCAGCCCCAGGGCTCTGTGTCTGTGGGTCTCTGTTACAGGCAGTTTCAGGATCAGTTATTTTATGATCTGAGCTGGCTGTCTAAATGCAGCATGCAGCCGCACTCATTTAAACTGAACATTTTGTGGAAATGACACAAAGAGTTCAAAGACAAAGCAAATGGTAATGAGCCAAATCTGCTCCTGTTAAAACCCACTTAATCAATTAAACAATTGCCCAATTTACACATCCTTAATTAGTGAAGGGATAGATTTGAAAGAAAACCAACATGGGGGGGGGGCATCCCTTCTTTAGACTGTACGTCAGGGACTCCCAGCCCGAAGTTTGGGGGATCACCGTGCTGGTGTTTGTTCCATTTATAACAGTAATTCCTGATGTATAACGAGCCTCTTATTGGCTTCAATTAAACACTTTTAATTTCTCATGAGGGATATTTACCCTCTTAATGCAAAGTCAGAAACTGATCAGACATCACACAGAATGAGTGTCCCATATTAATTTAGGGATTTAAAATCAGTCAGATCAGTCCTAACGCTTTTACTTTCACTAATGAGCTGTGCCAAATGACTCATTTGGGGGGGGGGGGTATATTTTTAATTAATTAATTGATAGACCTACAGCTGAAATCACTAAACTGAAGTACTAAATACTAAAAAGGAGAATGTCTAGTCTTTTAAACTAAACCATTTGTGGAATTGGAGGAGCTCAGACATAAACCTGCATTAGGTTGAAGTTTGGGAATTTGGCTGTTCATTACTTTGCATCAAAGGTCTTTAGCAGGTGCTCTTATCCAGGGTGACTCACTGCTCAAAGTGCACAAGTCAGGGACAGTAATGTCAAAAATCCCAAAGGGACGTAAGGCACCAACTGCCAGAAGTGACTACATAAGACTAGAAATAAAGAAACAACAACGACAACGCTACCACAAAGATGATCACCATACACACAGCAACAGAACAACTATAAGTAGAAGCCCATGGTTTCAGGAAGCTTAGCTAATCGATATATTGGTTGGAAACCAAAGCCAGCGAACACGGGGGCCCCCCATGACCACCGCTGCCAGGAAGACATGAGTGTGTATTGGCTGAACGGCCTGTTCCAGTCATTATGGATTCTGATGTTCTGATGGTTCCCTGCTGATTCAAAACACAAAAATATGTGCAAATGTATGTGAGCCTCATCATGATGTGGCTCTGGAAGCTGAGGGGTCACAGCCGCACACCGCTGCAGCGATCGATCGACGCGGCCACTCGCCTCCGCGGTGCTCCAGCGCACTCTCCTCACCCTGGACCTCCTCCTGCAGCCATGCTGATTTTAATTTACCCCTCTCCTCTCCACAGCCTCTGACTGGGGAAACAACAAAAACACCTCTCCCTGGACCCCGCTGTCTGTGTGAAGCGACAGGACCCTCCAAGCTTCCTGTGCGGCCGTGCTGCTCTTGCAGATGTTCAGACCGAGCTAAAGGCCTGCCTCACAGATGGGAAGAGCTGTGTGGATCTTTGTGCGAGGTGGCAGAGAACAAAACCTAATTTTCGGTCAGACAAACGAGGTGACAAGAACAGCCTGATCTAGGACGGCTTAAGGACCCTCTTGATATGGGATGTTCTAGTGATAATGGAAGAAATAATATAACACGGAGCAAGTGACAGCGGTCCTGCTAATCAAACATGTGCAGCTGTTCAGATATGCTCATTGCTCTTTTATCAGGCTCATAACTGCTATTATCAAAAGTTTGGGCCTGTACCATAGACATCGCAGGCCATTAACTGACTGTGACCAGAAGCACGCAGGAGCAGGTTTGGGATTTTGGCCTGGGTTCTGTGGATTAGCATTAAGACCTGCCAATGCGCTTTTGGACTACCTGCTCCCTTTTGACAGAGATTCAGCTGTCCTGAGTCAGGCTTCCTGTTACGCTGCAGGGCCCTCGGCATGATGGGAAAAACATGCGTGGACCTGGAGACTGGAGCATTGGAGGACTGCAGGGGCCCGGCTGCAGCTCTCCCTGCGTGGGTGAGCCTGAAACAGCTCCACCGCCATAAGTGGTATCACCATATGAGACAGCAGAAGGAGAGAAAAGCTGTTAAAAACGCGGACTACGAGGGGCCACACGGTGCGTTATAAAACTCATAATTGTGATGTTGAAGTGGATGAGGGGTGACTGTATCCCCCCTTTCCTTTTTCTTTTTTAAAAAAATAATGAACAGTAATTCTTCAGCAGCGATGGTGCGAGTTATAATCTGCGTTTAACGGCAGCAGGATTCAGAGATGTTTAATTAGCACGTAATGCAGAAACGAGCGCTCATTGCAGGGAGTTGAGAGTATAACATGGCAGCTGCATTAATTTCCCTGTGTTTGAGAAGAGTAAGATAAGGACTTACAGAATTAATTGTGCTGTATGTGTGTTTTATGTGATTTTCTGAGATGGTGGGAGGCCATGCTAATTGCAAGGCATCTGAAAAGTTTACTAGGAACCCGGTAGGGTGCTTATGCATAACACACATAATTATGCATTGTGATGTAAAAAAAAAAAAAAAAAAAATTGGAAGACTAAAAAAAAAAGCTTAACTTATTAGCTTTTAAGTTTACAGCTAAAGGTAAAAGGCGCAGCTAATGACTGGGCGCTTGGTCTCATGCGCTGTTTTTTTTCAGCACAGGATGTCTGCAAGATCACTGATATCCTCGGATTTCAGAGGGTGAATTTTGTTGGCCCAGAAAGGTTTTTCTGATATCTATATTTATTGCAGAAGAACATCCTGGCTCACAGCTGCTTCAGGTTTGAGTCCCGCCTACGAGACAGACAGCTCCAGACCTGCACGCGAAGTTCTGACAGCTGCAGCAACAGATATGCAGCACAAATACAGGCTTTAGTGCCATAACAACACGCATCCCATGCAGCTGAAATACAGTATGCATGTTAGCCAGAGTGATCTCAAACTAATTTCTTTAAATATCTTTTCTCTCTTCATTTACTTTTCTTTTCAGTTGTGTAGCTCTTTTGCTTCTTTAATGGCTAGCGAATCATTTGCCTCAAAAAACAGATTTGTTTCTGTAAGTTAACTTCCAGCATTTGCTACCCAGCTTAATCATTTCCAAACTTTCTGCCCTGTCTCTGAGGCTCAGTCGTGTTTTCTTAAGGGCTACTGTACTTCGGTGCTGGCTGGTATGTCAAACCAAGAGCTCAATTTTAAACCAAAAGATGGAAACTGATCCGTTATTGATTCGGTAAACCTAATCTTAGACGCTCAGAAATCCATAGTATCTGAAGACAGCGGCTTGTTTGTTGTTGGAGGTGGAAACAGAATTACAGGAGATGTCCTTGTGAAAGACCGCTCTAAACGCGAAAAACAGTCAGCAAGAATGAGAGCGAAGCGGAGGCATAAATCAAAAGCCTTTCTTTCCTGTTATGCGTTTAGAAGTAAATAGCCGGTGACATCAAAAAAAATGCCAGGTGTTTAATCTCAATATCACCTCGTTATCAAATCCGTGTCGTTTGCAGCTCAGAAGTGAAAGCGCCTAATCTGTGGCTGATAACTGCTGATTTCTCCACTCACGGTTTCAGTCAGCCCATGCATATTCTTCCTAATAATTATGCATGAATCTTTGCTAAAAGAGACAAATACTGAACTGTCAGCAGAGTAAAAACATGCGAATCAACATAACGTCCAAAAACAAAGTGCAGAATTCAGACCTGAGGCATTTCTCGAATGATGAGATACACAGAAAATGAACTCAAGCAAAGACCATAAGCAATCCCATGATGCACCTGGAGAGTCACATTTCCCACAAGCCCATACCATTATGTTCACCTGACAGTCAAAATCTGACACCATCAAACCTCTGAAATGCCCATTATTTTAAAATATAGCTCAAAGCAGGGCTAAAGTGCAGGCAGCCCTTCACTGAATGCTTCATTGTCACAGATGATAAAGGGGGGGGGGGGGGGGGGGGGGGGTTCCGCATCCAATCAACATTTACATCCATCTTTCACTCGTTATTGAACGAGTGTTATTTTCTCACAAGATTTTTCTCTTCCTTACAAACATGGTTTGGTAAAATAATTTTGGGGATGACTGGAGCTCACAAAACTGTGAAGATAATTTTTTTTTTTTTCAATTTAACTGCAAGTCGAAGTTTAGAGCGAAAGTGTTGATTGAATCTTGGCCAGGCCATTTCACCAACACAATGTGAACGACTACTTCGAAGAAATAATTTTTTTTTTGCAAAGTGACTACTTGTCATGAAACTTTCCTTCCACCAGCCTATAATTTGTTGAAGGCCTGATAATGTCAGGTCACTTTCATCTAGTGCTGAATATCCAGCAGACATTTAAAATGCTTGTTCAACAAAAAATATCAATTATTAAAAAAATGCAGTTTGGAATCTCAGCTGTAATCTCAAGCTGCTGTCACAGGGGTGGCTGGAGGCTGGGGGGCTGGAAGGGGCAGAGCTGAACTTTTTGTGTCCTGAATTTAAATGTG
>JAFBMS010000119.1:830000-902500 GCA_019788955.1 Albula glossodonta | reverse complement strand
GGGGTTTAATGTAGGATACTAAAGACACTGAGCACAGCGTAACAGAGCATGGGGGTTTAATGTAGGATCCTAAAGACACTGAGCACAGCGTAACAGAGCATGGGGGTTTAATGCAGGATCCTAAAGACACTGAGCACAGCGTAACAGAGCATGGGGGTTTAATGCAGGATCCTAAAGACACTGAGCACAGCGTAACAGAGCATGGGGGTTTAATGTAGGATCCTAAAGACACTGAGCACAGCGTAACAGAGCATGGGGGTTTAATGTAGGATCCTAAAGACACTGAACACAGCGTAACAGAGCATGGGGGTTTAATGTAGGATCCTAAAGACACTGAACACAACGCAACAGAGCATGGGGGTTTAATGTAGGATCCTAAAGACACTGAGCACAGCGTAACAGAGCATGGGGGTTTAATGTAGGATCCTAAAGACACTGAGCACAGCGTAACAGAGCATGGGGGTTTAATGCAGGATCCTAAAGACACTGAGCACAGCGTAACAGAGCATGGGGGTTTAATGCAGGATCCTAAAGACACTGAGCACAGCGTAACAGAGCATGGGGGTTCAATGCAGGATCCTAAAGACACTGAGCACAGCGTAACAGAGCATGGGGGTTTAATGCAGGATCCTAAAGACACTGAGCACAGCGTAACAGAGCATGGGGGTTTAATGCAGGATCCTAAAGACACTGAGCACAGCGTAACAGAGCATGGGGGTTTAATGCAGGATCCTAAAGACACTGAGAACAGCGTAACAGAGCATGGGGGTTTAATGCAGGATCCTAAAGACACTGAGCACAGCTTAACAGAGCATGGGGGTTTAATGTAGGATCCTAAAGACACTGAACACAGCGTAACAGAGCATGGGGGTTTAATGCAGGATCCTAAAGACACTGAGAACAGCGTAACAGAGCATGGGGGTTTAATGCAGGATCCTAAAGACACTGAGCACAGCGTAACAGAGCATGGGGGTTTAATGCAGGATCCTAAAGACACTGAGCACAGCGTAACAGAGCATGGGGGTTTAATGTAGGATCCTAAAGACACTGAACACAGCGTAACAGAGCATGGGGGTTTAATGTAGGATCCTAAAGACACTGAGCACAGCGTAACAGAGCATGGGGGTTTAATGCAGGATCCTAAAGACACTGAGCACAGCGTAACAGAGCATGGGGGTTTAATGCAGGATCCTAAAGACACTTAGCACAGCGTAACAGAGCATGGGGGTTTAATGTAGGATCCTAAAGACACTGAGCACAGCGTAACAGAGCATGGGGGTTTAATGTAGGATCCTAAAGACACTGAACACAGCGTAACAGAGCATGGGGGTTTAATGCAGGATCCTAAAGACACTGGGCACAACGGGGGTTAATCATGCTAGTGGCATGCAGAGAGAATAAATAGTTTTCAAAAATGGAACACCACCTTGATCGAAGTTTCCATTTGTAAAAAATACGAAAGTAGAGGGGAAAAAATACATTTCTTAAACGCTGGGGGGGCAAAGATGTCCCCCTATGTATGACCCAGGGAACTGCATGGGCTCGCCACCTCACGCCAAAAATAAAGACCTGCCTGAACACATGAGCACGTTATTTGCTTTTTGCTGAGATCATCACCAGGCTTAAGACCAGCACGCAAAAGGTCTGCTCTGACGCTGTTGACTTCTTTTTACAATTTCATCATCGTCTCGTAAAATCTATATTTCCAATATGACTGGCATCCAGACCTGCTTCAAAAGAGATGTGAAGTAAAATGTAAGAGTTACTAATAAAGGTCTTAAAAGCATAAAAGGTCTTAAAAGATGTAAAAGCAGCCACTAACGCATCTCTGTATTTACATGCAAATTACTCAACAGTCACAATGGGTGAAAATCACTATTAAAATGGAATTTGCAATGACTTTGTGACTTTGCGACTTTCCTCTTCATACACAGTAAAATGTGTTCATGCATATGAATACCTGGGTTATTGGCACTAAAAGGGGGGGGATTTTGCAAATGAGGCCAATTTGTGATTTTTTTTTTTCACCTGATTTTTATCTGGTTGCACCCATTTCGCATCACCTTGTTATCTGGATACATGAGCCTGTCTTATTTGACCTCTGGGCGTCTCCTACTGCAAAATTGCGACATGAGGGCATTTAATCTTTTGATTGCACAATTAGACCAACTATTCGTAAATCGATCGTGAATATTTTGGTGTTTGAGATCTCAAAAGTGTTGCTATATAGCAAATATTTTTTGCGCTGCGACTATTCCTTAGTAAATTTGGCCCCCAGTTTTTTGCAAGGGGGTTAACACCGCCCTCGAAAGGGGACTGCCATACACAGAGAAACATCACTGCAGCCCAGTATCGCACCCAAAGCAGAGCTTTATCTACTGCACATTACCGCGGTTATTGGGATGGGCCATTGATTTCCTGTACGGTGAAAAGATAACAGCCAAACAGAATAACACATTTCAGACTCACTATTTACACAAAACATTACCTACTGTATGTTTCAGAACACACAGACACAGAGTGAGAGAGAAACAGGCAGTTCCCCATTCACTGTAATTACTGTAAACACAGTGGTAATTCCAGGAGGTGTTGGAAATCCATTCTGCAATACATTACATAAATGATGTGATTACTCTAATTCATTCTGGCACGCTGAAGAACCATCTAGCTGCCTTGAGTTCCATTAACATGATGGGACCAACCTGGGAAGCAGGAAAAGCTTTTAAATTCCGTGAAAATTGAGAACTTTTTTTAAAAAAATTTGTAACAGCAAGCATTTTTGAATGTGTTTTATGATTTGAAAATATATTTAAACATCTGCTAATTGCATGTCGTATATAACAAATCACATTAATGTCTTAAGACGAGAAGCACATGAATTCACTACATCGATCAGACACACAATGTATAATGGCATAAACCTATAAGGTGAGTGATCAACAGGAATTTTTCAGTATAGAATTCACAACTGATAAAAACCATGTTAAACATATTGTCTATATTGCATCAGTCCCTACAGAAGAATAACAGTAAAGATGTGGACCGCTCAACCCTCCTTTACCAGCAGCTTAAAAAAAAAACCCACTCTCCTGTGTTGCTAGGCAATTGTTTTGACCTGTCACTGCCAGATTTGGTTGCCGCGCCTGTGACATCATAAAGGAGAGTATCGTTCTGCTTAGTCACAAAGACTGACTGTTCTGAACTCTTTGCTGATTGGCCAGCATTGGCACGGTCATCTTTTTTGGGAAAGCGTTCTGGTTTTCAGATTTTGATAATCCTTTGGAATCCAGCTGTGAGCACTTGGGGATATTTCTGTAGCAGTGTGTGAAAAATCTAACACATTTGATCCGTGTTTAGGAAGCTGAGTGGTGTGGCACCATCTCTAATGTTCCCATCGATCGTGCGTCATACATTTTACAGTTTCAAAGCTGTAATATGGCCATTCATTCCAGTTGTTTTCCAGTCATTTAGGCATTTAGAATTCAGAATTTAACATACATTTAATTTTTCCAAGATTGGTTTAGGTTAGACTGCTTCTTTTCTGTAACAGTATAGGAAATTATTTCCATAATTTCTTTAATGTCTTCATTTTTCACACACTCCTTCGTGCAACGTTATCGGAGTACATTTCAAAACCCAGTGTCACTCTTGAAAACAAGAAATGAATAACAAAGATGACAGTGTTCTACGATAACATATTTTATAAATATATGTAATATCATAAGTGTATCAGAGAGTTAAAGCTGCACAATTTGTCTCAGTGTAGATGGTATTGAGCAGTATCTGGTACTCTGAAGCTCAGCTCAGATTGATGGAGTTGCACATTTCCAATCACTCAGTCTCTGAAACGGGAGAGCAGAGAGGTGGTACCCGGCGACAGCGTAGCGACACGCACACAGAGCGGAGTAGAGGTGGTACCCAGCGACACGCACACAGAGCGGAGTAGAGGTGGTACCCAGCGACACTCACACAGAGCGGAGTAGAGGTGGTACCCAGCGACACGCACACAGAGTGGAGTAGAGGTGGTACCCAGCGACACTCACACAGAGCGGAGTAGAGGTGGTACCCAGCGACACTCACACAGAGCGGAGTAGAGGTGGTACCCAGCGACACGCACACAGAGCGGAGTAGAGGTGGTACCCAGCGACACGCACACAGCGCGGAGTAGAGGTGGTACCCAGCGACACACACACAGAGCGGAGTAGAGGTGGTACCCAGCGAGCGACGCACACAGCGCGGAGTAGAGGTGGTACCCAGCGACACGCACACAGCGCGGAGTAGAGGTGGTACTCAGCGACACACACACAAAGCGGAGTAGAGGTGGTACCCAGCGACATGCACACAGTGCGGAGTAGAGGTGGTACCCAGCGACAGCGTAGCGACATGCACACAGCACGGAGTAGAGGTGGTACCCAGCGACACACACACAGCGCGGAGTAGAGGTGGTACCCAGCAACACACACACAGAGCGGAGTAGAGGTGGTACCCAGCGACAGCGTAGCGACATGCACACAGAGCGGAGTAGAGGGGGTACCCAGCGACAGCGTAGCGACATGCACACAGCGCGGAGTAGAGTGGTACCCAGCGACAGCGTAGCGACACGCACACAGAGCGGAGTAGAGGTGGTACCCAGCGACAGCGTAGCGACACGCACACAGAGCGGAGTAGAGGGGGTACCCAGCGACAGCGTAGCGACACGCACACAGCGCGGAGTAGAGGTGGTACCCAGCGACACGCACACAGCGCGGAGTAGAGGTGGTACCCAGCGACAGCGTAGCGACATGCACACAGCGACAGCGTAGCGACACACACACAGAGCGGAGTAGAGGTGGTACCCAGCGACACGCACACAGAGCGGAGTAGAGGGGGTACCCAGCGACAGCGACACGCACACAGCGCGGAGTAGAGGTGGTACCCAGCGACACGCACACAGAGCGGAGTAGAGGTGGTACCCAGCGACACGCACACAGCGCGGAGTAGAGGTGGTACCCAGCGACAGCGTAGCGACACGCACACAGAGCGGAGTAGAGGGGGTACCCAGCGACAGCGTAGCGACACGCACACAGAGCGGAGTAGAGGTGGTACCCAGCGACACGCACACAAAGCGGAGAAGAGGTGGTACCCAGCGACAGCGTAGCGACACGCACACAGCGCGGAGTAGAGGTGGTACCCAGCGACAGCGTAGCGACACTCACACAGAGCGGAGTAGAGGGGGTACCCAGCGACAGCGTAGCGACACTCACACAGAGCGGAGTAGAGGTGGTACCCAGCGACAGCGTAGCGACACTCACACAGAGCGGAGTAGAGGTGGTACCCAGCGACAGCGTAGCGACACTCACACAGAGCGGAGTAGAGGGGGTACCCAGCGACAGCGTAGCGACACGCACACAGAGCGGAGTAGAGGTGGTACCCAGCGACATGCACACAGCGCGGAGTAGAGGTGGTACCCAGCGACAGCGTAGCGACACGCACACAGCGCGGAGTAGAGGTGGTACCCAGCGACACGCACACAGCGCGGAGTAGAGGTGGTACTCAGCGACACACACACAGAGCGGAGTAGAGGTGGTACCCAGCGACATGCACACAGTGCGGAGTAGAGGTGGTACCCAGCGACAGCGTAGCGACATGCACACAGCGCGGAGTAGAGGTGGTACCCAGCGACACACACACAGCGCGGAGTAGAGGTGGTACCCAGCAACACACACACAGAGCGGAGTAGAGGTGGTACCCAGCGACAGCGTAGCGACATGCACACAGAGCGGAGTAGAGGGGGTACCCAGCGACAGCGTAGCGACATGCACACAGCGCGGAGTAGAGGTGGTACCCAGCGACAGCGTAGCGACACGCACACAGAGCGGAGTAGAGGTGGTACCCAGCGACAGCGTAGCGACACGCACACAGAGCGGAGTAGAGGTGGTACCCAGCGACAGCGTAGCGACACGCACACAGCGCGGAGTAGAGGTGGTACCCAGCGACACGCACACAGCGCGGAGTAGAGGTGGTACCCAGCGACAGCGTAGCGACATGCACACAGCGCGGAGTAGAGGTGGTACCCAGCGACACACACACAGAGCGGAGTAGAGGTGGTACCCAGCGACAGCGTAGCGACATGCACACAGCGCGGAGTAGAGGTGGTACCCAGCGACACGCACACAGAGCGGAGTAGAGGTGGTACCCAGCGACACGCACACAGCGCGGAGTAGAGGTGGTACCCAGCAACACGCACACAAAGCGGAGTAGAGGTGGTACCCAGCGACACGCACACAGCGCGGAGTAGAGGTGGTACTCAGCGACACACACACAAAGCGGAGTAGAGGTGGTACCCAGCGACATGCACACAGTGCGGAGTAGAGGTGGTACCCAGCGACAGCGTAGCGACATGCACACAGCGCGGAGTAGAGGTGGTACCCAGCGACACACACACAGCGCGGAGTAGAGGTGGTACCCAGCAACACACACACAGAGCGGAGTAGAGGTGGTACCCAGCGACAGCGTAGCGACACGCACACAGAGCGGAGTAGAGGGGGTACCCAGCGACAGCGTAGCGACATGCACACAGCGCGGAGTAGAGGTGGTACCCAGCGACAGCGTAGCGACACGCACACAGAGCGGAGTAGAGGTGGTACCCAGCGACAGCGTAGCGACATGCACACAGAGCGGAGTAGAGGGGGTACCCAGCGACAGCGTAGCGACATGCACACAGCGCGGAGTAGAGGTGGTACCCAGCGACAGCGTAGCGACACGCACACAGCGCGGAGTAGAGGGGGTACCCAGCGACACGCAGCGACACGCACACAGAGCGGAGTATAGGTGGTACCCAGCGACAGCGTAGCGACACGCACATAGAGCGGAGTAGAGGTGGTACCCAGCGACACGCACACAGAGCGGAGTAGAGGTGGTAACCAGCGACACTCACACAGAGCGGAGTAGAGGTGGTACCCAGCGACACGCACACAGAGCGGAGTAGAGATGGTACCCAGCGACAGCGTAGCGACACTCACACAGAGCGGAGTAGAGGTGGTACCCAGCGACAGCGTAGCGACATGCACACAGAGCAGAGTAGAGGGGGTACCCAGCGACACGCACACAGAGCGGAGTAGAGGGGGTACCCAGCGACACGCACACAGAGCGGAGTAGAGGTGGTACCCAGCGACAGCGTAGCGACACGCACACAGAGCGGAGTAGAGGGGGTACCCAGCGACAGCGTAGCGACATGCACACAGAGCAGAGTAGAGGGGGTACCCAGCGACACGCACACAGAACGGAGTAGAGGGGGTACCCAGCGACAGCGTAGCGACACGCACACAGAGCGGAGTAGAGGTGGTACCCAGCGACAGCGTAGCGACACGCACACAGCGCGGAGTAGAGGTGGTACCCAGCGACACGCACACAGAGCGGAGTAGAGGGGGTACCCAGCGACAGCGTAGCGACACGCACACAGAGCGGAGTAGAGGTGGTACCCAGCGACAGCGTAGCGACACGCACACAGAGCGGAGTAGAGGGGGTACCCAGCGACAGCGTAGCGACACGCACACAGAGCGGAGTAGAGGGGGTACCCAGCGACACGCACACAGAGCGGAGTAGAGGGGGTACCCAGCGACACGCACACAGAGCGGAGTAGAGGGGGTACCCAGCGACACGCACACAGAGCGGAGTAGAGGGGGTACCCAGCGACAGCGTAGCGACACGCACACAGAGCGGAGTAGAGGGGGTACCCAGCGACAGCGTAGCGACACGCACACAGAGCGGAGTAGAGATGGTACCCAGCGACAGTGTAGCGACACGCACACAGAGTGTCATTATCATAACGCATGGGCCACTAATGGGGTGCAAATCCGTCATCACATCACTGTGACCCCCGCTGTGGAGGGGGAAACCATTTCTCTCCTGCCATGCTGTGAAATCCGACCTTTCAGTACGCACACACGCACGTGTGTGTGTCCTGCTTTTCTAAAATTCATTTTCATTATCAGATGTCACTACCAGATGTGCAATGAGTGGAGTGATTTTTGCTGAGAGCTGATCTCGGGTCAGTCGGTGCAGCAGCCCTTAGACACCAGCCCACTGAATGGAAGCTACAGGGTCTGTGGGTGCCCTGAACGTTTACACTGCTCCTATTCTTTACCCCAGTGCAGAAAACCCAGTCTCAATCCTAAACACCGCCATCATCCACGCTCAGCTCGTACTCTGCTGTGAAACATGGACTACTGTCCTCTGACTTCTGCTTAAAATGGGTTCCCACATCTCAACATGATGCATGTTCCTGGAACCAGAACAGATATGACGTACATATCCTGTCTGTGGAGTTACTGAGCTATTGAAGGGACACAGGTCTAGCTTGCTCTGCTCCAGCACCCCTGCTTTCATTATGTGTGTGATCTCTGCAGGTGAGATCCATAGGTAATCTGGGCTGGAGGCGGCCTTTCGGTGAGTAAAGCCCTGCTTCAGCAGCCTGGCTTCAGCTGCACTCATCAGCAGGCCAATGTGAGGCTCATCTGTCTGAGAGCCTAAAGGCCCGCAGTAACACTACAGCACTGACTCCCATCAGAGGCCCAGTGAAAAGCATCCATTTTGGCTCTCAGTGTGGTTTCTGACACCCATCAGAGACCCAGTGAAAAGCATCCATGTTGGCTCTCAGTGTGGTTTGCTTGTTGGCAAACACGATGTGACTAATTGATGGGATATTCTAATGTTCTGGTCTCTGGCCAATGCAGGCTTTTGACTAGAATCAGACGCCAGTCTCAAAGCTCTCCATTCCCTATCTATGAATACAAACCACAAACACATACATAGACAAAGAAATCTCTGTCACTTTTTCTCCACACTGAACATTCAAGGGTAAAATGGGAATCTGGGAAAATGCACTCTTACTCTCCGGGATGCAGAAATGGAATAGTCAGTGTTTGTCAGCAGATTCATACACGGCATCCTCGGTGTGGGATGGGAACACTGGACCTCAGAGGTCCCTGAGAATTCTGACACGGGATCGTCATGTATGTCATCCAGAGGAAACCACACATACGATGCTTATGAATTCAGCATTAACCAGGTTATACAGCACATCAAGTACACTGCAAATGTGTTTCAGAAATGGGAGGTATTATCTAGCATGTCAGAAATGTATCATGTTGAGATACCGCTGGATACCCTGCGCTTTATTTCTGTTATAATAATTCAATGTGTCGTTCTGCAGGCCGGATCTCCTCATACAGACTGCGGCTCCGCTGGCTTTTGCTGAAGACAATGCGTGGTTCAGGTCACCGTGGTGACTGTGGTCCTCTCTGCCAGGGGCAAAGCTTTGGGTTGCCATGTCAGTGAGATGAAGCGTGTGGGTGTGGAGGTGTATGAGTTTGTGGGTGCACTGCATGGGGTAACTTTGATTCTACAGGAACCTCTGATCAATTGGAAATTCTGCTGTCAAAGGCCAAGGGGTTCCAACAGTCACTGAACACAATGTGAGGGGGGTTTGGGGAGGGGGGGGGGGCACCTCTGCCCTTTTCATTCTGGGTGTGAAAGTGACTGTCACAGCTTGAGAGGAGATTTAAAACAGGGCCTCGCCGAGGGCTGAGGCGGTCACCTCTGACGGGTAACGGGCAGCAACTTTGAGGTCACTTTTGGCCAAGAGCCCCTCTCAATTTCAGAGACCATTTAAAATGGGGCAAAAGGGCATGACGCCAGTGGGGTAATGGGCAAGCAAACCAGCAACATCACTCCTGGCAAAGAGCCTTCAGTTTAAGAGATATTTTAAAGGGGCAAAGGGTCTTCACAGTGAGATTTTTTAAAAGTGCTCTTCTCTAGTTTTCTCACCTGTGCCCCTGAGAGAGTCTGTGTATCCCACTGATCGCTATCAGCAAAAGAATCCCCAGCTGAAGGGGGATTTCCACAGAACCTGAAACTGGCATTATGAAGCAACATGGAACTGAGAATATCCGACTTCACCCGAAAGTGATGAGGAGGAAATTCCATCACTATCTCAGATCATTCCTGGAATATTCAGGGTCCTGGAGTTCCTCTGAAAGTTATTCTTTGGTTTTTACAGTTACAAAGAATTATACTTGCAAATGGTAAAGCAGAAAAATGCAAATCTAATTTACATTTCTCCTGACGTACTGGGAGTGATGTGTGTTATCTGCGCTGGAGATCTGCTGCCACCACAAGATTTGTACTCTCCAACCGTTTCAGTCATTGGGCATCACACAGCAACATTTACACAGATGCAAGGTTCCCCGCATCAACGTCTGCAGCTCTCGCGTTGTCATGGCAATAATTGGCACATTAACATTTGACAGAGTGGAGTCACTGCTCAGCTTAGGCCTGGCACTGGAAGAGATGAAAAGTGCTCATTCAGAGGGCATTAGCTGAAGGTAGGAGGGCCCTCACATCTCCTGTTCTCCAGGCCCCGGGGCCGTGTGAAACGGTGAATCTGAAGACAAACTAGGCATTCAAAAGCCCCATGATTCATCAGGCATACCTTAAGCCATTGATTTATTAATCAGCCTGCTATGATCCATATAGCCTGATTCATAAGCAGACTTTAGGCATGCAAAATGCTATTCTGTTGTTTTTTAGCAACCTTAGCTTTTCCCGAAAAGTTCAGCGGAAGTAACGTGGGGATTAAAAGAAATGACACCTCATTCACAAACAGCGGCATGCTGGGGTGCTGAGCCGTTTTTACCTCCCTGCTTTCAGGGACACTTCGCAGGTTAGGTTACGATGCCCCAAAAGGCCTCTGGGCTCAAGTCATACTTTATATCACATTCACATTTTCCATTTTCACACTAACAAGCAAGAAAGGTAAAGAATATATGCAGCTGAAAACTATATGATTTAAATAACTGTAACTGTAACTCAGAATTTTGAAATGTGGATTATTGTATCTGTTATAGCTATGCTGTAGGGTGGGCTGCCCAGCTCACAGAGCCATGCTGTAGGGTGGGCTGCCCAGCTCACAGAGCCATGCTGTAGGGGGGCTGCCCAGCTCACAGAGCCATGCTGTGGGGGGGGCTGCCCAGCTCACAGAGCCATGCTGTAGGGGGCGCTGCCCAGCTCACAGAGCCATGCTGTAGGGTGGGCTGCCCAGCTCACAGAGCCATGCTGTGGGGGGGGCTGCCCAGCTCACAGAGCCATGCTGTAGGGTGGGCTGCCCAGCTCACAGAGCCATGCTGTAGGGGGCGCTGCCCAGCTCACAGAGCCATGCTGTAGGGGGCGCTGCCCAGCTCACAGAGCCATGCTGTAGGGTGGGCTGCCCAGCTCACAGAGCCATGCTGTAGGGTGGGCTGCCCAGCTCACAGAGCCATGCTGTAGGGTGGGCTGCCCAGCTCACAGAGCCATGCTGTAGGGTGGGCTGCCCAGCTCACAGAGCCATGCTATAGGGTGGGCTGCCCAGCTCACAGAGCCATGCTGTAGGGTGGGCTGCCCAGCTCACAGAGCCATGCTATAGGGTGGGCTGCCCAGCTCACAGAGCTATGCTGTGGGGGGGCTGCCCAGCTCACAGAGCCATGCTGTAGGGTGGGCTGCCCAGCTCACAGAGCCATGCTGTAGGGTGGGCTGCCCAGCTCACAGAGCCATGCTGTAGGGGGCGCTGCCCAGCTCACAGAGCCATGCTGTAGGGGGGGGCTGCCCAGCTCACAGAGCCATGCTGTAGGGTGGGCTGCCCAGCTCACAGAGCTATGCTGTAGGGGGGGCTGCCCAGCTCACAGAGCCATGCTGTAGGGTGGGCTGCCCAGCTCACAGAGCCATGCTGTAGGGGGGGCTGCCCAGCTCACAGAGCCATGCTGTAGGGTGGGCTGCCCAGCTCACAGAGCCATGCTGTAGGGGGGGCTGCCCAGCTCACAGAGCCATGCTGTAGGGTGGGCGGCCCAGCTCACAGAGCCATGCTGTAGGGGGGGCTGCCCAGCTCACAGAGCCATGCTGTAGGGTGGCTGCCCAGCTCACAGAGCCATGCTGTAGGGTGGGCTGCCCAGCTCACAGAGCCATGCTGTAGGGGGGGCTGCCCAGCTCACAGAGCCATGCTGTAGGGGGGGCTGCCCAGCTCACAGAGCCATGCTGTAGGGTGGGCTGCCCAGCTCACAGAGCCATGCTGTAGGGTGGGCTGCCCAGCTCACAGAGCCATGCTGTAGGGTGGGCTGCCCAGCTCACAGAGCCATGCTGTAGGGTGGGCTGCCCAGCTCACAGAGCCATGCTGTAGGGTGGGCTGCCCAGCTCACAGAGCCATGCTGTAGGGGGGCTGCCCAGCTCACAGAGCCATGCTGTAGGGGGGGCTGCCCAGCTCACAGAGCCATGCTGTAGGGGGGCTGCCCAGCTCACAGAGCCATGCTGTAGGGTGGGCTGCCCAGCTCACAGAGCCATGCTGTAGGGTGGGCTGCCCAGCTCACAGAGCCATGCTGTAGGGTGGGCTGCCCAGCTCACAGAGCCATGCTGTAGGGTGGGCTGCCCAGCTCACAGAGCCATGCTGTAGGGTGGGCTGCCCAGCTCACAGAGCCATGCTGTGGGGTGGGCTGCCCAGCTCACAGAGCCATGCTGTAGGGTGGGCTGCCCAGCTCACAGAGCCATGCTGTAGGGGGCGCTGCCCAGCTCACAGAGCCATGCTGTAGGGGGCGCTGCCCAGCTCACAGAGCCATGCTGTAGGGTGGGCTGCCCAGCTCACAGAGCCATGCTGTAGGGTGGGCTGCCCAGCTCACAGAGCCATGCTGTGGGGGGGGCTGCCCAGCTCACAGAGCCATGCTGTAGGGGGGGCTGCCCAGCTCACAGAGCCATGCTGTAGGGTGGGCTGCCCAGCTCACAGAGCCATGCTGTAGGGTGGGCTGCCCAGCTCACAGAGCCATGCTGTAGGGTGGGCTGCCCAGCTCACAGAGCCATGCTGTAGGGGGCGCTGCCCAGCTCACAGAGCCATGCTGTAGGGGGGGCTGCCCAGCTCACAGAGCCATGCTGTAGGGGGGGCTGCCCAGCTCACAGAGCCATGCTGTAGGGTGGGCTGCCCAGCTCACAGAGCCATGCTGTAGGGTGGGCTGCCCAGCTCACAGAGCCATGCTGTAGGGTGGGCTGCCCAGCTCACAGAGCCATGCTGTAGGGTGGGCTGCCCAGCTCACAGAGCCATGCTGTAGGGTGGGCTGCCCAGCTCACAGAGCCATGCTGTAGGGGGGGCTGCCCAGCTCACAGAGCCATGCTGTAGGGTGGGCTGCCCAGCTCACAGAGCCATGCTGTAGGGTGGGCTGCCCAGCTCACAGAGCCATGCTGTAGGGGGCGCTGCCCAGCTCACAGAGCCATGCTGTAGGGTGGGCTGCCCAGCTCACAGAGCCATGCTGTAGGGTGGGCTGCCCAGCTCACAGAGCCATGCTGTAGGGTGGGCTGCCCAGCTCACAGAGCCATGCTGTAGGGTGGGCTGCCCAGCTCACAGAGCCATGCTGTAGGGGGGGCTGCCCAGCTCACAGAGCCATGCTGTGGGGGGGGCTGCCCAGCTCACAGAGCCATGCTGTAGGGTGGGCTGCCCAGCTCACAGAGCCATGCTGTAGGGGGGGCTGCCCAGCTCACAGAGCCATGCTGTAGGGTGGGCTGCCCAGCTCACAGAGCCATGCTGTAGGGTGGGCTGCCCAGCTCACAGAGCCATGCTGTAGGGTGGGCTGCCCAGCTCACAGAGCCATGCTGTAGGGGGGGCTGCCCAGCTCACAGAGCCATGCTGTGGGGGGGGCCAGCTCACAGAGCCATGATGTGGGGGGGCTGCCCAGCTCACAGAGCCATGCTGTGGGTGGGCTGCCCAGCTCACAGAGCCATGCTGTGGGGGGGCTGCCCAGCTCACAGAGCCATGCTGTAGGGTGGGCTGCCCAGCTCACAGAGCCATGCTGTAGGGGGGGCGGGGGGGGGTGGGGGGGGGGGGGGGGGGGGGGGGGGGGGCTCCACAACAAGGATGGAGGGAGAGAGAGAGGAAGAGATAGAGACAGTTAAGGTCGCCAGACATTCAGTATTTCTTTATTTTTACAAGGTTTTAGTTTATGTTCCTCAGGGATAAACCAGAGGTCAGTGTCCCCTCCACGTCAGCTCCCTGTTGTTTTTAATAGTGTCCTGTTTCTTTTCAGCTCGAATGCCGTAATGTTCTGATAACATTTTTATCGTCTAATAGGTAGAAAATGCTACAAACTGAAGGGTTGGTTTCTCTACGGGCGGGAAAGATAAGGCTCAGTAATGATATTCAGCTGCCCCCTCCCCCCCTCCCCCCCTCCCCCACTCCACCCCATTATCAAGCCCATAGTGACGGCTGAAATCTCACCACCTAAAGTGTGCCTCCAGCCCAAAGCACCACACCCACATCTACATGCACTCTGAGACATGGGGGGGGGGGGGGGGGGCTCAGGATGGAGACGTGCACCACACAGGGGGGGTGAGGGGGGGGCTCTGCGTGTGACACAGAGAGTATTACATGAGAATAAGAGTGGAAGGGGCAAAATTGAATAGGACAGAAAACAGACAAAGGTGAAGGTATAAAGTATATTAAATGGGTGAAGAGTAAGGGGAGGAGAAAGATGAGGAAGAGTAGGAGGGGGAGGAAGGCTCTGTATTTTCCTTTTGAAACCTGATTGAATGTTGACTGGACGTGTCAGAGCTTCTGCTGAAGGCTACTGCACACAGACTGCTGATGACAGTCCAGAGAGAGAGAGAGAGAGAGAGAGAGAGAAATGGCAGTGTGTAAGGGAGGTCAGAGGGCAGAGGGCAGAGGGCAGAGGTCAGAGGGCGTGGTCAGGGTGAACAGACAGCAGTGCGTAAGGGAGGTCAGAGGGCAGAGGTCAGAGGGCGTGGTCAGAGTGAACAGCGCTGCTGCCTCTGTGTTCAGCATTCCCTGCGTTTCTCGCACAGCAGTCAGCTTTAGTCCATCTCTCTCTCCCTCCTGCTTTCTCACTCCCTTGCTTTTTCTATATCACTGCAAACATATGAACATAAACGCACGTTTTGCTTCTTCTTTTCCACATTTTTCTGATATCCGGGATTTCTTAAACTTGGAAACTGTTCAATGTCAATGTTTTTCTCACACATACCTAAGTCACACACGCAGAGAAGCACAGACACACGCACGTACACACATGCACACACACACGCACACAGAGCGATCGCTCTGACTCACACTGTCCCCTGGTGCAGCAGGGATTAGGGAGCGTGAGTGAGTTTACGCTAGTCTGGGGTCTGTTTACACTGTGGAGAGGCCGCTTCCTCCATGGCCACATGGGTTCAGGGGTCAGGGGTCAGGGGTAGGCCAGCTTCCCAGCATGCCCCAGTCATACCCACAAACCCAGGAATATCCCAGCATGCCCCAGTCACATCAGTGAAGATGAGGTTCCCTATCCTTTCTGAGACCAAAAGCAGGGAAAAGAGAGGAAAAGACAACTGTGCTGAACCACACAGGACCAGCTCCTGCTGTGCTGCCATCTCTACTCCCCCGTCACCTTCATCCCCACCTCAGCCCAGTCAGCAACACAGAGGGAGGGAGGTCTGCCCCACCAGCTGCGCTTTCATTGGGCTACAGCCACAGTAAGCACCCTATGCACCTCTGTGAGGTCGCTGGCTGCTTTTTGCTTCTTCCTGCTGCCTGTAAATCAGGAGCGTGGCCCAGTGAGTGGGAGAGGTAGGGCTGTAAGGGTTAATGGGGTGTACCGGGGCCGGTTCATAACCCTCTCAGACGCCTTCATAACGCTGCTTTGTGTTGGGGGTTGTGACATAATTACGCACCTGAGCAAGCACAGGGCCGAAAATGGCTGTGGCCCCCAGCAGAGCTGTGACCCAGACCTAATGAAAACTCTGGCCCGCTGCTGACCCCAGATACAGCTCAGGATTTAACGGCTGGCAATGAGACCCACTCACCACCTGCGCAGATCAAGAAGGACCAGGTGAGCAACATGACAGAGTGCAAACACTCTGCAACCAGGGCAACTTTGGCTTGACATGTTTTTGCTTCATTAAAACATACATTCTGAAGCATATTTGTTTAGTTGGGGAACTAAAGATATGATTTAAGACTGAAATGATGACTGACGTGTGTAATCATTTCAGTGTGCATCACCCCCACAGGAAGGTGCTGAGATTCACACGATTGGCACTCCCAAAGCGTGAGCTGGAGTTTGAGGCTCCAGCCCCCCACCCCACTGGCCAGGACCCCGATCGTTCTCCAGGACGCGGTGATGCTGCCTATAAGTCTCTGGTCAGACCAGGACTTCCCGTGGGATGCTTGGGAGAGGGGTGTGTCAGTGCACCCTTCAGCCAATGAAATGTTTCCTTTTACCGCTGCAGCGGAATAGGGTGGGTTACCATGGTATTCTGTTAGCAAGAGACACGCACAAACAGCTGCTCTTCACAGATCAAAGGGTCTCTATGGCATAGCTGCGATATAAAACCCTGTGCTTAAACTGGCCCACTTCTGCAGGGACTCATCCCCACACCCACCTCTTTATTGTTTGTTTGTTTGTTTACTTCCCCTGACTGGTGGAGGTGGGGTTTGTTTACTGAGGGTGAACATGAACATGTGCAGTGCAAGCTGATCCGCGGAGAAATAATACAAAAATATGACAAAATGTATACACATTTTTAAAACATCAATTTATCAAGTGATTGGCTTTCACAAAAACCGGGATACAAGGGGGAAACCCACGGTGAACCAAAGAAACACAAGACGCTCTTATCCAGATTGATGATGACGGTGTGAGCGTTGGAGTGAGCGTTGGTGTGAGTGTTGGTGCGAGTGTTTGGTGCGAGCGTTGGTGTGAGTGTTGGTGCGAGCGTTGGTGTGAGTGTTGGTGCGAGCGTTGGTGTGAGTGTTGGTGCGAGCGTTGGTGTGAGTGTTGGTGCGAGCGTTGGTGTAAGTGTTGATGTGAGCGTTGGTGTAAGTGTTGATGTGTAAGTGTTGATGTGAGTGTGCATCATCAATAAAAACAGCAAGCTAATGAACAGAAGGGAAAAAGGGCCAGATTTGAAACAGCTGGAACAAACGGAACACACAGAAAAATGGTAGACTGAAATTCAGGAAGTCACTCTGAAACTGCTGCACGGCTGCCAGTCAGCTACAAGACAAATGTTTCATTTCACAGAGGGAGACGGAACCCGTGAAAGTCACAGCCATACTCTCCCTCTTTCTGTTTCTCTCTCAGCCCCCTCACCTTGCTCTTCAGCTTCTGTCTTTCTCTATCTTTTTCCACTATCCCCTTACTCTGCTCTTTCACACCATCTGTGTCTCTCATTGGCACAGTCATTCTCTTTGTCAATCTTCAACTCATCCGTTTCTTCTACCTTTTTCTCTTCTCCCTCTCTGTTGTGCTCTGTCACTGCATCTCTCCTCTCTCCCCACCACTATCACTCCTCCTCTCTTACACCCTTCTTTCTCTTCCTCTATCTTCCTGTTTCCTACCATCCCCTATTTCTCCCTTTGTCTTTCGATCTCTGGCTTTCTATTCATGTATCAAAATTGACTTTTCAGTATTCAGTTCTATTCAACTCAAAAGTGAAAAAAATGGGTGGCAAGTTGTTTTTAGACTGCTGTGTGTGTGTGTGTGTGCGCGTGTGTGTGTGAGTGTGTGTGTGCGCGTGTTCACGTGTGTGTGTGTGCATGCATGTGTGTGTGCGGGTGTGTGTGTGTGCGTACATGTGTGTGTGTGCGAGTGTGTGTGTGCATGCATGTGGGTGTGCATGCATGTGTGTGTGTGCATGTGTGCGTACATGCGTGTGTGTGTGCGCATGCGTGTGTGTGCGCGTGTGTGTGTGTGCGTACATGCGTGTGTGTGTGCGCGTGTGTGTGTGCGTGCATGTGTGTGTGCATGCATGTGTGTGTGTGTGCGTGTGTGTGTGCGTACATGCATGTGTGTGTGCGCGTGTGTGTGCATGTGCGCGTGCATGTCTGTGATGCGACTCAAGCTAATGAAGTAGAGTTTAAAAAGTTCTCCCGTGGCAGCAGCGCTCCGACCCTCTGACCTGCTCCCATCCCTTTCATGTGGCATAAAAAGGCCTGGCAGCGTGCTCAGGTGTGTGTCTGTGCTTATAATAACCAAATACTCCTCATCAAAGGCATAACGGCAAGCCAAAGAAACGAGGTGGACCACACAAAAAAAATATTTGTGATTAATACTTAGCATTCTTTACTGAAAATCCGTGCTCTGGTCTGGTTTTATATAAAGATTATTTAAATATTTTTGACTAAATGCTTTTGATTGCATTTCGGTGCTTGCTCCCTGCCTATTTATTAGTTTTTTTGGGTTTGATTTTGGAACTCTGAGGTTCGTGAGGGCTGTCTCGGGAACTGACCAGGAATTTAAGCATGACAGAGAGCGATTATTTAAGAAAAAATAAAACATGGTCACGAAGGGTTAAAATTCCCAAAGGTTCCCTTGTCACCAGATGGAGGTTAGAGGGGGGTACAGTGCTGGGCAGGGAGGGTGAAATGAGCTGGAAAATTGGAAAGTGTCTTAATGGCGCCTGTGGGGAGAGTGTGGGGGTGTCTGTCACAGAGGGGTCTGATAAAACGGCCCACCTGCAAACGGAGTGTCACCTGCTCACGCAGTCACCTGGCCATCAACCGTGGAGCCCATCATGTGACATCATAATGCCTCCATCGTATTCGAGTCAGCCCCACCCCCTCCACAGATACATCAGCCACAACATACTGCCTGCTAGCTAAATCAAAAATGTTATCATTATTTGTGAAATATTATCATTATTTCTGTGGCAAGCAGTGCACTCAGGGCAGGTAAGTATTCTTTATGTATGGTGATGAGAGTTTATCTCCTTTTCATCTTTTGTATTTAGAATAAGAATACATTTACTTTTGTTTCATCCATCCCTGACTAAACATAAATGGTTAGTTACAATTGTCAATAGAAAAAAAAAAACAACAATTTCAACCAATCAAAATGTTTTGCCCTTTACAACAAAATGAATCTATTGGTTCAAAACAAAAAGTCAGTGGTAGCTCATGTTAGCTCCACCCATTTTTGGTGTAATCGTACTATTCTCCCATCACTGTTATCGCTGGTATATATATATAACCATATATATATCAATATTATATTAAATATTATATTTACAGATGTGTGATTCTTGAGTTTGACACACGAGTGAAAAGTTTGCATCGGCAGCTGTGTACTGTTAATGTTCTATAACTCTGATACAGTTTTTTTAAACTTTATTTCATACCGAAATAGTTTTTCTCATTTTCTGAAAGTTTTCTTTTTCGCAATTCAAGATTTCACTTTTTTATTTTTTTTTTTACCATTCCAGTGAAAATCAATGTGAGGGAAACATCAAAACCTCAGCTTTTTTTGGTGCACGATGCCCCTGGCTACTCATGTAGCCCAGCTGAGGCTAATCACCTCTTTAGTGCTAATTACACTAATTAGAGAACAGACCAGCGATGAGAAGCCTGTTGGATCTGGCACAATGAGAACGCAGGTCTGGCGGTTTATCGCCAAGATCAGCCACATCAGAGAACGTTATTAAGGTTGGAAATAAAACCAGCACAAACAGTGGGTTACCCATTACTATATATTTTATGACAAAAATGCAAAATATATATTAATGAGATCAGAAGAGGTAATGCATGCAAAATCTAAAATGTTTCATATTTAAGCAAGCGTTTAAGAGTTTAAGAATATGTAAGAGTTTTGGCTTCTGAGTCGGATGTTGAAACTTGAAAGTAAAGCATTCCTGCTGCATTCATATATTTGTGACTTACTGCAGACGTAATTAACACAGTTTAGTAAAACCCAAGTGATAATTGCACAGAGAACCGCAAGGGCGCAAATCTGAGTTTGATGAGTGAAATCGCTGTTTTTACAGACGCTTCATCTCTGGCAGCAGCATGACCCATCAAATCAAAGTTCACTCACATCACATTTCCAGAAATCCCAGTTTTGCAGAATATGCAGAAGGGACAGAGATAAAGAGCAGTTGGTGAGAAATTTAAACAATACATTTTCACCCACTCAGCATCTCAGTGTTTCTGCAGAGTTGATTCTACCGACTCCACTGGCTTTGCTCTCTTTGGCCTGCCTTAATGAAATTCTATCAGTGTAGGCACACAGATTTGGGTTTTCTCCCCTTTATTTTCTTCTTTTGCCAACAGAAGAACAGATGATACTGCCTCTCTATAGGTGCTGACCCCTAAATGATCCATCCTTCTCCTCAAACGCACCAATGGCTGGGTGTGGGTAAAGCCATTTTGATCAGGTTTTGAGTCATGAGGGACTAGCATTTAAAATTCAATGTGCGAGTGTTCTAATTCAGGCCAATTGAATTTTTTCTCTTGCATGAGTCGATTGAGCTTGAAAGTAATGAATGAAGGCAGGGCCGATCAGGTCTAGTGGGGGGATTGGGTGGGTGTTAAAGTGAGGGAATGACCCATGTCTGATAGCCAGGTGTGCAGGGTCAGAGGTCACAGAGCAAACTAATGTAGCAGAGCCCAACGATGTTTGCCCTGCCAGTGCACCCAGACTTACTGTGCATGACAGCAAATAAACCCCCCAACGCTGACACACACACACACGCGCACACACACACACACACCCCAGAGAACACTCAATTGTGCTGCAGAAGCAAATCGTTTTTCCCAGTGCAGAGAGAGAACACAATCGACTGAACTGTGTTTAAATCTCTCTGTCAGACCTTTTTAAATTCAGTTATCTCCCACATAAGATACACACGCACCCACACACACACACACACACACACACACGCACACTGGCATTCAGTGTGTGCATCTTTGTATTACATGGTGTCACTGACTCCAGCACAGGTAAGTTTACAGCCTGACTGCCGTGGGGTCAGCCCCAGATCAGCCCAGCCACTGATCAGCCCAGCCCCAGATCAGCCCTGCCACTGATCAGCCCAGCCCCAGATCAGCCCAACCACTGATCAGCCCAGCCACTGATCAGCCCAGCCCCAGATCAGCCCAGCCACTGATCAGCCCAGCCCCAGATCAGCTCAGCCCCAGATCAGCTCAGCCCCAGATCAGCTCAGCCCCAGATCAGCCCTGATCAGTTCTGCCGCATGCTGGGTTAGTCACACTGCCATCTCCCTGACCACATGGCGGTCCAGTGCTTCTGTCTGTGTCAGTGTGAGAAAGGCCATCTGTTATGCTGTCTTAATTCCATCCATCACCGCCCTCTTCATCATGAGAACCTTATGTACACTGTGAAGTGCAGACAACTGCTAATTAGCATCTTTCAAGACTTTCAGGGACTAAAATGGCAAAGAATTATTGATGAGAGAGTGTGTTGGGTGAGGCCACAATGACCTGCCAACCATTAACTGTTCTTAATCAATCCCTGCTGACCACTGTCTGCTCTGAGCCAATCCTTGCCAATCACAACGATTGGTTCACCTCAGTCAGGGGCCGGAATGATCCAGCACAATGACAGGGATTCTGTGCTGCAGGAGGTGCTGATTCTTGGAGGTGCTGACTGATGGTACTCATTAAAGATAGCATGTTCAGAGACAGCAGGGATACTAACCCCAGGGTCCTGGTCAAACTCACACAAAAACTGGCTCCTTCATCTGGCCACCGAGACCACTCCAACACCAGATCAACTCCAAAGCCTCTGGCTATGAATCACAGTTTGATTCTGCAAGAGGGAAAATCTCAACTGAGCCAGCTGGTCAAATAAAGGTCAATAAAAGTGGCAGTGAAATGACAGCCTACAGCATGTGATGGAAACACTGTACTTCATCAAGGTTAATTTGTACATGGCACTCAGTGTGGGAGGACCCCTTCCTCTATGCAGCTTGTGTTGTTGCACAGCTGTCACATTAGACATTTGCTGGGATGTCCAGAAGGTGGTTTTCTCTGGGCTCGTTGCCAGGAGGCCCACACCTACACTATCCACAGTGCCGTATTTAGCTTGATTTGTATCCATTTGCACATAAAATTAACCGTGCAGTAGATAAACAGGTGAACATGGTGAGGCGATGATCTATGGTGGGTGTGTTGGTAGTACTTCACTTTAAAATGAAAAACAAAAACATAACTTTCAGCAACCTGGGTGGGTCATAAAAGATTACGGGTCTCTTTAGCCTCATACAAGCAAAAATAAAAAGATGATTGTTAGGTTCGTTATAACTTTTCTTAAGAGAACAAATGTCCAAAGTCCATACTCACTCACTCACTCACTCAGGGGATAGTCTCCATTCCCTCACTCACTCAGGGGATAGTCTCCCTTCCCTCACCCACTCACTCACTCACTCAGGGAATAGTCTCCCTTCCCTCACCCACTCACTCAGGGGATAGTCTCCCTTCCCTCACTCACTCACTCACTCGGGGGATAGTCTCCCTTCCCTCACTCATTCACTCACTCAGGGGATAGTCTCCCTTCCCTCACTCATTCACTCACTCAGGGGATAGTCTCCCTTCCCTCACATGCTGTTGTTAAGGTTCAGGCTCTTCATTGTTATTCATGCAGATTCTAATTAAACAGCACTGCGACGCTCTGGCCAGGAAAAGCCAGGGCTGTGTGGAGCTGGGATGGAGCTGTAAACAGTCTGTCGGCTCACATTCGAGAAGCCATATCTCTTACAGTCGTGGAGCAGGGTGATCGACACCAGGAGAGAGGTCGGGCACAAATTTTAGCTCACGTCGGCAAACATCTCTCTCATAAAAAAACAAATAAAATAGGGAATAAACAAGAAATGGGTTTTATGGAATATGAGAAAATGGAACATTTATCATATATATGAGACATCACCACCCATGCATTGTCTCCTTATATTGTGCATATTGGTGAACAAATATTGTGAAATAATATATTCTCTCAAAGTAAAATAGTTTTAAAAAACCAGATGCTTTAATGCATTTGTGAATGAGGCAGTAATGTGTTTATATGTCATACACGGTGCATATTTTGACGTGCATTGAAATATATGACTCGTCACTTTTTATTTAATATTTGAAGATTCAGGGCCAGAGCTCTTACTGACAGCAAAATAGGTGTTGCAGCAGCTAGAAGCTATGAGACACTTTGTAAGTGATTCAGAGGATTCACACAGTCTGTGTGTGGCCCGGGGGGCTGAGGGGGCTACCTTACCCTCGCCTCATCAACTGATGGACACTGCACTCACCATGGTGACCAGGGGACTAATATCACTGAAGCTTTGCAAAAATGGCCAACAATTGTAAACATTTCCAGATTGGGCTGGAAATGGATAGTAATCCATAAAATGCATGCAGTGATTGAGTTGATTAGCGGATTTATTTTTCCACTCAAATGTCATGGTGGTGTGTTTATCTGTAGCATTGCATAACAATACCAGTAAAAACAGCACAGTGACACCAGCAGCACAACACAAACAAACATATGATTACCACCAAAAGATAAACATGCGCACAGTCTGTCACTGTCTGTCTGTAAGATGAGGGCTGCACAAGCACACCTGCAGGTGCTGCACTGGATGCGGTTACAGGTGCCTCTGAGACCCGGTCTCATGCCTGCCCCCTAATGCAGGGATTCAGATTATCACAGGCATTTTACCAGAACATGGAGTAAGGTAAGGTCTGGGGTAAAGAGTTGTGTTTTCACAGAGTAAAGTGTCAGGGTAATTTTAGGACAGGTAAGGAAGGAAGCTCATTTTTTTAAATCATTTTTAAATAAGGGAATTATCGGATGAAATGTAACACAGTCATACTGAGAATCTGAAAACCCTCCACAAGCAGAGAAAGACAGAGACGGAAGGAGCAGCATCGTGCAGAGTAGAGGAGTAAGAGTGTAAACCCCCCACGCTCACAGCTGGTGTGGGGGCGGGGTGGGTTAATGCAGTTCCATGCTGCTTATTTCCCATTAAAGACATTTTTGCTGCGGGTTATCATAAATTAAACCCAACACGGCAGGAATTTCAAAACAGTGGAATATATTAGTCAAAGCTTGTCCCATATGTGGCAGCCTTCCTTTTTTTGGTGATATTTTTAAATTTTAAGGTTTTATTGCACATTTTGTTCTGATGATCTGGCAACCTTGATCCACTCTATGCACGAAGCAAAGTTCTTAGGATCTGGCAACCCGCACTACATAACGAGCACAGAGAGAGAGACAGTAAAAATGTGTCAAAACACCCCCCCCCCCCCCCCCCCACACCCCAGAGGACCTTAAACATTGGAGAGCCTCGCCCCTTACAGCCAGCGTGGGGGTCAAGCGCTCAGTCAGATACAGGCTATGGCTGAGCCTCACAGCCAGCCAGCGCTCGGGGTTTCAAAGCTTTGCCCCTGGAGGCAGATAATGAGAGCACACCCACTTTCAGCTGCCAACTGGAGCAGGGGCATACAGTCACGTACACATGTGCTGTCCCATATAGAGACTGGCTCCCTGGGAACACACACGCAAGAACAAACTGCAACAGAGAAATACAGACAGAGACAATCTCTCTCTCTCTCTCTCTCTCTCTCACACACACACACACATACACACAGTGGCTCTCCCTCATACACACACACACACACAAAGGGAATGTGAAAAGGAAAAGTCAGGAAGTGAAGACACAGGTATATTGTGAAGTGTGTCCTGAGAGCAGGAGAGCCAGCGTCCTCCTGACTGATCACTGTCTTTTTCCTCTTTCACTATTCCCCATGCTAACGTGCTCCAGACTCACTATTCCCCATGCTAATGTGCTCCGGACTCACTATTCCCCATGCTAATGAGCTCCAGACCCGCACTATTCCCCATGCTAACATACTCCGGACTCACTATTCCCCATGCTAATGTGCTCTGGACTCACTATTCCCCATGCTAACGTGCTCCAGACTCACTATTCCCCATGCTAACGTGCTCCGGACTCACTATTCCCCATGCTAACGTGCTCCGGACTCACTATTCCCCATGCTAATGTGCTCCGGACTCACTATTCCCCATGCTAACGTGCTCCAGACTTACTATTCCCCATGCTAACGTGCTCTGGACTCACTATTCCCTACGCTAACGTGCTCCGGACTCACTACTCCCCACGCTAATGTGCTCCGGACTCACTATTCCCCACGCTAATGTGCTCCGGACTCACTATTCCCCATGCTAACGTGCTCCAGACTCACTATTCCCCATGCTAACGTGCTCCAGACTCACTATTCCCCATGCTAACGTGCTCCAGACTCACTATTCCCCATGCTAACGTGCTCCAGACTCACTATTCCCCATGCTAACGTGCTCTGGACTCGTTTACTTCAGCACACGGGAGGTAATCAAGTGAGAGGGGTAATGCATGACCCTGTTTTACTCCCTGAAGTGAGGGTGGGACACACCTCTGAGCCATGCCTGAGTGAGGAAGGCCCTGTTGTGTTAGCATGCTAACTCTATGAGCAGAAGAGGTAACAGTAAGCAGTCTGATAAGTTCTCATTGGTGAAGAGGTCACTGAGGAGGTGGGCATACTGTAATTCCAAATCCCATACGTATTAATGGAAAATAAGGCTAATAGGTGCGTATACTATAAATCTCCAGAAGATTAAGTGGGTGCACTAGACAACCACTACGTGACAACCACAGCGGCTGTACCAACAAAACCCCAGCAGACATTTAAGGCCACTACGTTTCAAAGGAAGCTTTGCCATGTTAATTAATAATGCAGTGTTGACATGCCGTTCACTCCTCTCATTCAAAAGACCACAATGCTGTTTGAAAAACTTTGAAAAAGTTCAACTTTTTTGCTGTTTGAAAATCAAATGTTGGCTCGCTTGAATTTGGACTCAACCCTCAGCACTGTCAGAGTGCCCATCATTATGTCCATTTCATTGTAGCTTCTCAACAGGTGGTGAATACATTATCATAGACATGGTGCTTTAAATGATCATTTTTGCACAGCTTTTCAAAGCCCAACAATGTGCTATTCATGTCCATTTCAATTTGCTTTATTTTTCCACACAGATTTCGGGTATGTTTATTTTTTAGTAAAACCAGGAATGTGGAACCAGTCTGCAGCAATCATGTAATTAAAGGGAAAGGCAGCATTAAACTGCATTAACCCCTGCAACCAGGAAGTGACATAGCTCTGCAGGGAACCAGTATTTTCTCCACCCACTGTAGCACAGTCTCTGTTTCACAGCCTTATATAAGATGCAACATTACCTCACTTCCTTCCCTAACTCTGTGTATCTACCCCAGCTTGTTCCACGCTTGGGTCTGTTCTGATCTTGAAGCCCTGTTTGACCTGGGATGGAAACATGGAGCTTCTAACCGGGGCTATTCACCAAAAAACAGGAGGAAACATGAACTGTAAAACCCCACGAGAAGTTATGAGCTCGAGCACTGGGTAGGGTTTTTATATCAGACCTGCATATCCCAGAAAATCTTTGTCTGGCTTGTTGGGGTATGAACCTGAGGTACGGCAGGTTCATTCCAGGTTGTTTTTTTAGGTTCCTCAGTTCCAGGTATATCCAAACACAGAGGCACAACAAAACGATCAAAGGCCGGATAATTACAGACAAAGAGACGCAGACGCAGATGGATTTCTGCAGCGGGTCCTGCTCTGAGCGGAAGGCAGAGGGAAAAAAATCGATAAAACGGCTGTATGGACACAGAGCACGACAGCAGCACAAACAACAACGGCAACAAGAGGGACAGAGTTACCCACAATGCATCACAAAAAATAAAACCCTGAAAAAAAACCCTTGAACTGAAATCCCTTAGCGGAGCAGTAAAGTTCGGCAGGTCATGTTGAATTTGTCCTCTTTTCTTTTCTGTCCCCCTTTTTTACCCATCCCTTATTCATACCTTTCACACTGTGCCTGAATAAAGACCTAGAGAGAAGTCTGAATCTAGCACAATGATGCACAATGATGTGGTAACTTTCCACAACCTACAGAACGTCTAGCCTTGCAATGCTGAACACTGCCTGTTGGGCTTGCCCACTGCACGCAGGGTTGAGTCTGTACTGGACCTGTGCCAGAGTGCCCACGGGGGTATTAAGCTGCAGGGCACATATCGTGCAGATTAGCAGGCTTTTCTGCCGGCACTGCTGAGTACATAAATGATGCAAAGGTAATATAAAGGCTGTAAAAATGCCTCAACACGCAACACGTATTTCTGCTCACCTATGCGCACATGCAAAGCACGCTGGGGGTCCGGATGGTTCCAGAAACGCACGCCAGCAGGTAAAGAAATGCACCAGAAATGAAAACCTCTCATGTGTGGCCAGAGCTGTGTGCCATGTCTCTGGAGGGCAGGGACTACGCGGTGAAGAAGGTGCTTCAGATCATGCAGCAGTGAAAAAAAATAAAAAGGCTCACTGCTGCCTACAACCAATCCAGCTGTGTTACGATGCTGTACGTCGATGGCCTGAAATATATAAGTGAAAATGCAGATCAGAGATCAGTTCTGCCATTTTGCTCAAAACTGTTATGGGCTCAACTAGGGCAGGGGGCCCTGACTGAAGGTCAGTAATAAAATAAGTGCCACCAAATGTGTGCCCCCATCCACCCCTCAGAACCACAATGTACACATGTGCATGTTCTAGCATCCCCTATATAGTAAAGAACACCCACACAAAATCATTACTGTTATACATTTTATGTCATTGTGGTTTGTAACTGAAATTGTTGACTACAGCTCAGACTGAAAACAGTGTTTACTGAGCAGAGGAGACGATCATGGGCTATAGGTGCACAGCTAATGCTTCAGCTGAGCCACAACCCACCACCCACGGAGTTTAACAGAGAGTGTGGGAAATAGGCTATGAGGGGAGGGAGAGAAGGGCATAGGACCCTAGGCCTGCGGAGGGGGGGGGGAGGGGGCGGTAATCCAATAACCAAAAGCTCGCCAAGTGTCACACTGCCAACCCACCCCCCACCCCCCCTCAAAAATGTTACACCTCATGACAGGGGCTGAATCCAAACCAAACAGCGGCGAAATCGCACTCAGACAGAGGTAAATAACAATCTCCAGCCAGACCGGGGTTTGTCTGTGGAACAGGGCCTTCCAGCGCTATGGGCAATGAGATTTCACACCCACCTCCCTATTCCCTCAGAGCTGCCGGCTCCCTCTCAGCTAATGCATTGGTTAATTGCTCTCTGAAAGGTACACCGAGGACTCTGTGATCCTCCTCCTGTAACCCTTTCCTCTCAGACCCCAAGGCTGAAAGCGCTGCCGTGTGCTCCATGCAGGGTTCCGTCCCAGTGATGAAGCCAAAATGAGCCAAAACGAGAAGCACTCGTGGCAAGAGCTAATTACCAGGGAAGAGCCAAGCCCTTTGCAAGGACAAGAGCACCCAACAACAGCCAGGGAGGGGTGTCTGTCAGGGAGAGTGCCGGACAGTCAGGGAGGGGTGTCTGTCAGGCAGAGCGTGCCACAGCCAGGGAGGGGTGTCTGTCAGGCAGAGCGCGCCACAGTCAGGGAGGGGTGTCTGTCAGGCAGAGCGCGCCACAGTCAGGGAGGGGTGTCTGTCAGGGAGAGTGCCGGACAGTCAGGGAGGGGTGTCTGTCAGGCAGAGTGCGCCACAGTCAGGGAGGGGTGTCTGTCAGGCAGAGCGTGCCACAGCCAGGGAGGGGTGTCTGTCAGGCAGAGCGCGCCACAGTCAGGGAGGGGTGTCTGTCAGGCAGAGCGTGCCACAGTCAGGGAGGGGTGTCTGTCAGGCAGAGCGTGCCACAGTCAGGGAGGGGTGTCTGTCAGGCAGAGCGCGCCACAGTCAGGGAGGGGTGTCTGTCAGGGTAAACACATGGCAATGGGAGGCTGTCAGTAGCTTCAGCTCCAGTCCAAACCTGTGACGGGGGGCCATGGACATGAGTCAGGAAAATGGGATAAAACAAATAAAGTCTTTATTTTACAGCATTTAAAAACATTCCAAGTCAGGGCAATAGAAGGTGCCGGCCTTCAGGTGACATGTTAAACCGAGGCGCCAACTCAAATCACCCATTAAAAGTCCCATCATTCTTTTCAATTGGGGTGCTAACCCCAGCGATTCCCCACAAAAAAAACCAACAAATCTGACTGGCTACAAAGCCCTGCACCTTTCCCTCCCCGCCTCTGAATTTCCTGGCTGTCATTGCAAATGAGAGTTTAGCTGACAGCTGACCCGCCTGATTGGATTAAGTTCACATAAAGGTACAGAGCAGAGAAGCAGGTCCAGGCTAAGAGCAGCGTTTTTCAGGCCGATGCTTGGCAGCGGTGGAGGGGCTGATTGGCCGAAGCTTGGCAGCGATGGAGGGGGCTGATTGGCCGAAGCTTGGCAGCGGTGGAGGAGCTGATTGGCCGAAGCTTGGCAGCGATGGAGGGGCTGATTGGAAGGCACACGGGCACAGAGAGGAACCAGAGGAGGGCATATATTTAAATTATGCCACTTCACACAGAGTCTTATCTAGCATTTATAACACTGTAATAAACGCTACATAATGAATTATACCGGCTGCTGTAAGAGTACATAAATATCATGATCATTTTATAAAAACTGGCACATGAGACTGTAGTTTTTGTTCTGTAGCAGTCTTAAAGTTCTGTATAATTCATTATAACTATTATGGGATGTAATCATTGTAAGTGTTATCTTGACATCCACCATCATAAGCAGGTTATGACTACTGGTATTTGTAATGTGTTTATAAAGTGCGTTTAGGTTTACAATGCCTACAGGGATCATTCAGGGCTGAAACAGACATAGTGAACACGTTGCACAAACACTTTAGGTTGTGGTTACATTAAACGGCTCCAGCGGGATCCTCAGAGGGAAAAGGCGGGTAAATAACACCCTAGCGACATGGGGGCGTGATGTGAGCCGAGCTCCCATTGAGCGTTTATTGACAGCGTCTGCCGTCAGTGCTCAGTCTGGGCTGTTGATGGGAGTGTGTTCTTATTGAGGCAGCGCGGGGTCCAGGCTCCCCTCGCCGAGGCCTCCATGCCCTTTTGCGCCACCGACGCTAACAGAGGGGAGCGGACTGGCAGCATCGGCTTGTGCCAGGGCAGAGCTGCCATCTGGGCCTGTTCACCTGGGCTTAATCAGGACACGGGTTTCTGGTGATGCCAAGAGCACTACACCTTTGGCAGGGTGGGGGTAAGAGAGAAGTTTGTTGGAAATCTTTCTGGCTTTTTGGAAAATACACAAGTGCTGCAATCAATTGAATACACTTGAACCTCTATAAAGGTATCTAAAATTCAACCAAAACAGACTGATGTATTTTTCCCCTTTGAGAAACATGAAGACAACTAACAGGTTGTCATGCATGTTTTCAATTGGAGGGGGGGGGTTAATAGACTGCCATATGTCAATAGGTGGCTTTTAGGTTATTGGAAGGGGAGGCCATTACACGTTGCCAAGTAACACATGGAGTCCCCGCGCCGGTCTCCATTAGTCTCACCACAGCGGGAGAGGTTCCTTTTTCGGGTGGCGTGCAACACGGCTGACCCCCCCTCCCCCCCCCACTCTGTACTCTTATTGCACTCAATTCTCATCTGTGAATGTGGTCTCGGCTCTTGTCCTCAAGTAAGTGTCATTGCACTCATTCTGGTGCAAAGCTCTGCTTTTCTGGATGCTTCCTGCTGGCAAAGCACTGCGGTTTCACAATCACAAAGACCTTTGCAATCCCTCCTGCCCAATGAGAGCTGAAAAACAGAGCCGAGCAGGTAGAGGCTGCAGTTACCGTGGCACACAAACTCAACCAGCATCACTGCATAGTGACAGCAGATTTTACTTGGCTATGGGGCGAAACCTTGAGCTGCCATTAAAAACAGCTGTACATAAGTATTTCATATTAAAACAGGGCTGAAAACCTCATGATAAAGGGGTAGCCACTGGTCAACTGTATTGGGTATAAAAATATCAGGTCCAAAAAGCGCACTCTCAGGTGCTTTGCCTGTCAGAAATTTAGATGGTGATCGAGTGTCACCTCAAAGCTAGCAAAGTTTATTCATGTTGAGGGCTGTACACAATCAAACCCTCAGGGCTCGTGATAGATTCTCTTTTGTCTGAAGTTTGTTGAAACAACCTGGTCCAGCAAAGTCCTAAAATATAACTGTGACCATGTCTGATATCATTTAACACTGCAAAAGTATACAACGTTCCAGATACTAGCTGGGCATTTGTATTATCTGACGTTTGCAGTGAGGGTCATATTTTTCCACATTGCGATAAGATTCAGTAAGTCTAAAACTTTGTGAAGAATTGAGAACACGCATATTTGTACTGAAATCTGTGCGTACGCAGAGGTGATAAATGAAGCACTTGGAATGCATTAAGCAGGTAAAGTCGTGCGGAAACGATGAAAAGCGGCTGTGATGCGCGGGCAGCCTCGGTGCTTTTCTACATGGGCACGTTCATCCGTTAACCCAAAATACCTGCAAAAATGCGTCACACATACACGCATGAATCAATTCAAAAGCTGTTTTCCAATTCATGCACAAGCGTTGATGCCGGGTTCGTGTTCCTCATCTCAAAGAGAGGATTTTACTCTGGGCACAAAGGGAACCGAGAGTATTCAGAGCCAGCTCTGGCCTGCAACGGGAAGCCCTCTCCTTCTAAGGTAAAGCAGGAGGAACCCCCCCCACACACACACACACACACACACAGACACACACACACACACACACCCTCGCCCCCTGCATCCCCTCTCCCCTACCACGTGATTGCCTTTTCTGTGCACCACAACCATAATCACGAATAATGGAACTGCTATACGTGGGAGTGCAGCTCGTTTGACAAAGAGTGAGTGCTTTAGTATTTTTAAAAGAAAAAAAAAGCTCAGATTACTGACATCTCTTGGGGTCTGCATGCCCATGTATGTGTATGTGTGTGTAAGAGTAAGTGTGTGTGTGTGTGTGTGTGTGTGGGAGACAGAAAGCTGGATACGTGCGTATCTACCAGACAAAAAAACAAAAAAAATGAGGTGATGACTGGGATTTGGAGGATGTTTACGTGCTTCAGTGCGGCTGATAAAGATCAGGCCCCAGCACCTGCAATGGAGGCGTCGCGCTCCCCTGTGCTCCGCGCTTCCCCATCACTCACGCACCCAAAAGAGGACATGAAAGGGAAAACTCACCCAAAAATGTCAAAATGTCCTCTTGCTCTTGGCGGAGGGTGAACACAAACACCTAGAGCACCAAATCCACACAGAGCCTTTCCCTGACAGGCCTTTAGTGGTCAGTGGTTGTTGCAGATCACACACAATGCTGGGCTGGAGAAACCTCAGACCCGGCATCGGTATTTGTGTTCTGCATTATCCGTCATTATCCTCACGTTTTCAAAGTCTATGTCATATCCATACGCGTGTGCTTGCCCTCAGTCCGTTGAGGGAGTTGGGGAAACGCTTCCATTTGCTATAGGCTCACCGCGGACTGAAGCGTCATCATTTATGACAGCAGTGTTCGGTTCCGGTCCAGAACGGCTGCAGCTTTTATTTGGCTTTTGTTTTTATTCCATGATTGCGCAATCAGTCAGAGCACTGAGTCCATTTCAGCTGGGAGGGGGGGCAGTAGCAGGCATTATGGGATAGGAAAGGGTGCAGTATTGCCAAGCGAAGAGAGTCCAGTGTACTTAACTCTGATAAGAGTCCACACCGTGAGCAGAAAACAAAATCACTTCAATGCAGGAGAGGAAACAGGCAGCGAGGGGGGGGGGGGTTATGCCATTCATCGATAATCTGATCACCCACTGCTGGAGGTTAACTCTACAGTAACTTTACCATTTTCCTCTGTACGGCTATATGAGAACATTTCTCTTTTTTAATGGTTCTTTTCATTTTCTCACATTTTAGGCTCAACAGACATTATTTCGCCCTGACAGTTCTGTATTTCAGCTCTCTTTCTGGACTTTTTTTTTGGAAATGAGAGAACTACACCCCATTTTTGCCACCGAAGTGTAAAATTAGTTTTATTTCTATTGCAGGTATCAATCTGTCTCTTTGTTCTCCTTTGCCTGCAGTTTGGACGGTGGGGCCCATCCACACACTGGAACAGTGCCTTAACAGGATGCAGACCGTGGGGCCCATCCACACACTGGAACAGTGCCTTAACAGGATGTAGACCGTGGGGCCCAGCCACACACTGGAACAGTGCCTTAACAGGATGTAGACCGTGGGGCCCAGCCACACACTGGAACAGTGCCTTAACAGGATGCAGACCGTGGGGCCCATCCACACACTGGAACAGTGCCTTAACAGGATGCAGACCGTGGGGCCCAGCCACACACTGGAACAGTGCCTTAACAGGATGCAGACCGTGGGGCCCAGCCACACACTGGAACAGTGTCTTAACAGGATGTAGACCGTGGGGCCCATCCACACACTGGAACAGTGTCTTAACAGGATGTAGACCGTGGGGCCCATCCACACACTGGAACAGTGCCTTAACAGGATGCTGACTGTGGGGCCCATCCACACACTGGAACAGTGCCTTAACAGGATGCTGACTGTGGGGCCCATCCACACACTGGAACAGTGCCTTAACAGGATGCAGACCGTGGGGCCCATCCACACACTGGAGCAGTGCCTTAACAGGATGCTGACTGTGGGGCCCATCCACACACTGGAACAGTGCCTTAACAGGATGCAGACCGTGGGGCCCATCCACACACTGGAACAGTGCCTTAACAGGATGTAGACCGTGGGGCCCATCCACACACTGGAGCAGTGCCTTAACAGGATGCTGACTGTGGGGCCCATCCACACACTGGAACAGTGCCTTAACAGGATGCAGACCGTGGGGCCCATCCACACACTGGAACAGTGCCTTAACAGGATGTAGACCGTGGGGCCCATCCACACACTGGAACAGTGTCTTAACAGGATGCAGACCGTGGATCCCATCCACACACTGGAACAGCGCCTTAACAGGATGCAGACTGTGGGGCCCATCCACACACTGGAACAGTGCCTTAACAGGATGCAGACCGTGGGGCCCATCCACACACTGGAGCAGTGCCTTAACAGGATGCAGACCGTGGGGCCCATCCACACACTGGAGCAGCGCCTTAACAGGATGCAGACCGTGGGGCCCAGCCACACACTGGAACAGTGCCTTAACAGGATGCAGACCGTGGGGCCCATCCACACACTGGAACAGTGCCTTAACAGGATGCAGACCGTGGGGCCCATCCACACACTGGAACAGTGCCTTAACAGGATGCAGACCGTGGGGCCCGTCCACACAGTGGAACAGTGCCTTAACAGGACGCAGACCGTGGGGCCCATCCACACACTGGAACAGTGCCTTAACAGGATGCAGACCGTGGGGCCCATCCACACACTGGAGCAGTGCCTTAACAGGATGCAGACCGTGGGGCCCATCCACACACTGGAACAGTGCCTTAACAGGATGCAGACCGTGGGGCCCATCCACACACTGGAGCAGTGCATTAACAGGATGCAGACCGTGGGGCCCATCCACACACTGGAGCAGTGCCTTAACAGGATGCAGACCGTGGGGCCCATCCACACACTGGAACAGTGCCTTAACAGGATGCAGACCGTGGGGCCCATCTACACACTGGAACAGTGCCTTAACAGGATGCAGACCGTGGGGCCCGGCCCCACACTGGGACAGTGCCTTAACAGGACGCAGACCGTGGGGCCCATCCACACACTGGAGCAGGGGAGAGAGCGCTGGGGCTCAGGGGGAGAGAGGGAGCTGGCAGGCCTTCAGCCACACACAGCTCCTGAGTGATAAATTCACCTGCCGTCCATGAGCACTGTGCGGTGGACAGTGTCGCACGACCACACTGCATATCAGCCCTTTAATAGACAATTTCCTGCAGTGCACAGCGGCGAGTCGGGCCCTTTGACTCTTACAAGGGCCTCATTACAACCAATCAAGATTCTGCATCACCCCAAAGGCCCTTTATTTCGATTACTGTCACAGCCCATCTCCAATGAATACATTTCCTCCCTGCTTTCATGAACTCCCCCACCCCAGCCCTGCACCCACCCTCACCCATGACCGCGGCCAACCTGGAGATTTTATAATGGGACGCTCCATTACAATATGCTGGTGAAATATCCCACAATGCAACTCCCCCATTTCAATTAGCTTGTGAAACCCATTGTAGGAATTTGAATTTTTCCCCAGTGGTGATGTGAAAGCAGTGGCAGGTTTCTTTAGGACAGGATAGAGCTGCACATTATGGCCCTCCCAGGTGCCTGCAGTCTTACGCTTCACCTCATGCTTGGCAAGGCCGCGTTTTCCACCTGGCCCCAGCCTTATGTACGTTCCCTCAGCGCCCCGCTCAACTGATGGTTATCAAGAGCATTTACTCTCCACCCCCCAGGAGAAATAAGTCATACAGCGGAATTATCACGGCAACCATCTAAGTTCAAAGATACAATGGCTGTGCCTCACCACAGAATCAAACCCACAACCTCTACATTACCAGCCCAGCTCCAGGAGTTCTGCTCTAGACTGACTGAGCACAGGAAACTCAAGATAGTTCCTTTACTCCACACAAAAAAAGATACAAAAATGAATGATTATTATAATAATACAACTACTGCGGTGTTGTTATGCAAGGCACTTTACAACTGGAGATAAAGCGGTGGAACAGACCGTCTCAGTGTGGCTGGACACTTTCCGCGGGACCGGTGTCAGGTGATTTAGGGCTGAGAGGGGTGAAACTGCAGCGCTGCGGAGAGGCGCTCGGCGAGAGAGCGCTGAACGGTGCTCTGCCTGCCTCTTTCAGAGATGAACACATCCTTCACTTTCCTCTCCGACTCGCTGTGTGAAAACCAGTGGAGGCTTGAGGCTGTTGGGCACCATTTCTCTCCCGTTTATGTTCTTTACACCCTCAGCACGCTGCCATTCTAACATGCTTTTCCCCACGTCTCTCCTTCATTTCCAGCACACTTGTCTGCAGGCTTCTTGGACCTTCCTCCCTGCTGTTTTTTTCTGCTACCCTTCAGGAGGAAAACACATCACCGGCTCTTTCAGTGTCGATATCTCCTTGGTGACAGCGTTACCAGGCAGGATGTTTCTCATGAGCGTCGGACACAGCGGGTGCCACCTCAGATAAAACCCTCAACCCCTTCTGGATCTGCTGAAACGCGGTCATACTTTTTTGCCACCAAAGAGAACGCGAGAACGCACGCACACACACACACACACACTCACACACACTCTCTCACTCACACACACTCTCTCTCACACACACACACACACACTCTCTCACACACACACACTCTCTCACACACACACACTCTCACACTCTCACACACACACACACACACACACACACACACACACACACACACACACACACACACACACACACACACTCACACACACACACACACACACACACACACTCCCAATGCAGTGTAAGGTGGTAATGATTCAGGGTGTTCAGGCTGGACAGATACCCCAGTAAAAGTTCATTAACCCCGTGGGTCCCATTGGGTTAATGACATCTGCGCTGCGTTGGGGGTGTTATATTCTCATATATTTTTTTAAGTTGCTAAGGATTTAGCTCCCCTGTTCACAAACAATCAAAAAATGTGCTCCAGAGATATATTTTCATATATTATTTTCATGTGTTATTTTTAATTATATTTTTTCTTCAGATTTAAGCTTGCCATTTAAAGGAGGGATTAAGAAAATCACGCTCTCTATGTTTTTGAGCCCAATACAGCATCACAGCGCTGCCTCGGCGCTCTACGCGCTGAACAGCTTTAATTACAGCACGCTGACTGAGCTGCATTCATTCTCTCCGCTCTTCAGTCTAGTGAGGAGCCCAGCGGGTTAAAACCACACACTTTTCCCTGTAAGACGTGAAATCGCCCTGTCCGCTGGGCGGAACGCTGGCACTCTCGCGTTATCACAGCCCTGCGAAAGGGAAGGAGTGTTGAGAGGTGACACTTGTTGAGTGTTAACAATGACGATGCTTGTTCATCACGCCAAAGCAATCAAAAGAGAGGTGTCCAGGGCAGCCATTACATAACGGTAAAGATTCTCTTCCTGTTCCCCTCTTCCTTGCTGCAGATGTGTAATATAGGTGGGCAGTAATGAATGATCGTGTGCTGGGCGTTATGATACGCTTGGCACGCCATACGGCATCTTTAATAATCAGAAGTTTAGCCAACACTGCTTGCTTAATGTTTTGTGGTGAACATGTCGCTGGGCTTTGTGAAGATCCACAGGGCGGGCCTTTCAACTGGGGTGTGAGATTAGAAGCTGTTTAATGCAGCTTCCTGTTCCAATACACACATACATCGCTCTCTCTCCTCCGTCTTCCTTTCTCTTCCAGTCTCTTCCAGTCTTTCCTTCTCTGTTCTTCTGCCTGTCTTTGTCTCGTCTCTCGGCTTTCCTCCATTTTCCTCATGTCTGGCTTGAACATCATGTGTGTTTATTTTCCCTCGAGAGGACCACTCTCACCCTCAGTACCCCCCCAGTAACCCTGTGTGCTCTCCACTCTGCCCCATGCTTTTCTGAATGAAGCACTGCACTTTCTCTCACAGACAGAACACAGTACACACACACTCACACTCACTGAACAGGACAGAATGTTTTTGATCTCCCCAGCACAGGTATGAAGCTGCATCACCATTAGAGCCGGCTGCTGCCAACTTGCTATTAAATGAGCTCTCCCAGAAAAAAGGCTAAATCCAATTTTTAAAGCCCAGTATTGCAGAATACAGATAAAGGGCCAAATTAAAACAGGAGCGGCCCAGGACAGCATGGTTATTTTACACAGTGTCAGCTGGGAGAGAGAATGAGGGAAACCATTCTTACCATCATTAGATTACTTTGTATTGGGGTCAGGAGGAAAAATCCTACAGTATATTATCTGCCCGATCTGAGTGCAAATGCATGCAAACTAAGACGAATGCGGGGCTCAGCAAGACGTGACAGCAGAGACTTATCCCTGCACCGTGGCTATCCCACAATGCCCCAGCCCTGTGGAGCGCCAAAAACCCTTACAGCTATCCCACACTGCACCAGCCCTGCGGAGCGGCACAAACCCTTACAGCTATCCCACACTGCACCAGCCCTGCAGAGCGCCACAAACCCTTATGCACGCAGAACCCAGACAGAGCCTTCGGCCCGTCACTGACTCTGCAGTGCTGTGCGTGCTTTGCTCTGCACGTGCGTTTTAAGGCCAGGTTAGAGTCCCGTTAGCGTCGCGTGCCACTCCGCTCTGCTATATATTTCACCACCTGCTGTCACCTCAGAGGCCTGTTCACAGCAGAGTCTTACTGCTTCTGCGCCATCTTTAAATAACAAGCATAAAAACATCTCCATCATTAGCCATAGGACAGTTAACATGTTGTGAGCGCAGGCAGAGGTGAGTTTGACAGACAGACAGGGCAGGAGACTGAGAGTGAACGGGCCCCTGAGGAAAATGAATGAAGGTAACAAAATGGCAGTGAATGTCAGTCAGAAGGGCTCCATGGTGTTTCTGCTCAGGGCCCCTACAGTCCCCAGAGTCACCCCTGAGCGTAGCGTGTGTTACAGCAGGCAGCTCTCTGAGCTCCAGCTGGCCCGCAGGGCACATCGGAATCAGCGCAGCACCACACTGCAATGCACTCTCAACAGGACATTCACCCTGAGATTTCAGCGCTGCTACAGTCTGCTCCCCTGGCTTCAGAATGCAACTGGCAGAGCATTGCGTTTATGCCCATCGCTGCAATTTTTAATAAGTAATTCATTCCCTTTTAACAAGATCGCTTCATACTCTCACAGTGTTCCGAGGAAACAATTAATATTCTTTAGTCTTGGGCATTCAGCCATTCCAGTCTTTAAAAATAAACAGAGGGACTGAGCATGATGTATGGAAAATGTTGGCTGGACTGAGCTGTACGTCTGAAGGGTGGTGTGCATCACACATTTCAGGCATCCACAGGGCAGCGGCTGAAATGACCATGTCACAATTAGACACGACAGGAAGTGGGAGAGCCAGGGAGGAAGAGAGAAAGGTCTTCATACAAACAACTTTCATTAGTAATACTTCTGTCAAAAAATAAAAGACTGGAAACTATGTACAATGTGAGAATTACAAAAACACATCAAATATGTTTTTTCCAGTAAGACGTTTCCTCCTCCAGAGGCAAACATGGCCAGCATTAATACAACAGCATTGTGACCATCTACGTCACATAGAAAAACTAAAGACCCAATTCTCTCTCAGCTCTCTGTTTACAGGATATGTATTTTTACAGAATCCATGCTATTAATTGTGTGTGTGTGTGTGTACATGAATTTCAGTTAAAAAAAAAAAAAAAAAAAAAAAAAAAACTGTAAAAGAAGATAGTTTCTTGTTTGAGCACAAAATAGAGCTAATTGTTGATTATTTTACGTAACCTTTAACAGGGTGCCAACATTTCAGGAGCAGTTTAAAACCAGCTATCGTTTATTGACAGAGCCGTTTGGCAGATGACCTTAAACGAATCTCCAATTACCAATCAGCCAACAACATCTCTGCTGAAAATAAAAAGTACATGACAAATGTACTTTTTCAGCAGAGATACTTTAAGGAAACCCAAATCAAACTGACCCCAGACCTCCTACTGGTCAGTGGGTGAAAAAAACCTCAAAGTTTGCGCCATGCTGGAGGAGTATCAGTTACATGAGCTTCCCCCATGTGCTCAGCCATTATTCAACACAACGGAAAAATCAACACAACAAACACACACACAACAAAACAACATCTGAGGCTCAGAGCTGGAGAGCGTCCCGAGTGTATCGCTCTCAGAAAGGGGCCATCACTCTGCTCCTCAGAGCTCCGCGCTCAGCCCAACGTCAGCAGAAAAAGGTTCGCTCAACTTTACGAAACGCTGTGTACACAGGAAATAAAGGATGTCGGGGGGAAGAACAAAGACCCTGCACTGAGTCGAGACGAAGTACAGCGTCAGCAGAAGAGGAGGCGTGGCAGAGGCCCAAAAACATACTGGGCGCAGAGTACCAATGAAGCCGGAGGGTGGGGGGGGTGCACAGAGGCATCTGTGACCTTTGACTGTTTTTATAGGGAATACATGTCAGGGAGAAAGCAACTTTCTTTTAGTGAAGAAATGAAAATGATGTCGCAAAAGTGGTAGAGCTGGTGTGCTCTATTCTCAAGGGTATTGGAGGATGCAGATACCCATTTTTACAATGGAAGGCTTTGCCAAGTCTGAAAGAACTCATCTACCTACTGCCGTTTCAAACAACTCACTTTGGTTGTTTTTGCAGACCAGTGCAGAGGATCCAGAATATTTATTTGCTGGGTACAGTCAAAACAACGCGGGCCCATACCAGGGGAGCCTGGCACCGGGGGCTAGCCTTTCTCACCTCTCACCTCGGGCTCATGTGGAACATATTTAATGTTACAAATATTTATTATGAGCAATTAGTCTGATTGCCAGATATGCACAATTAATATTGTAGGATTATGTATTATTGATCAACGGCTAAATTCCACCACACAGACAGACACACAAACACACACACTCTCACACACACAATTAAGAAGCTGAAATGGGGTCTGAGCAGAAGAGATAGCATACGTTCACACAGGATTCTTAATTAACAGCTGGGTCATGCAGCGCTGTGACCCGCCTTTATCGGGATTTTTTTCTCCAAAGCTGAGATAATGACCGGCGCCGTTACTGTGCTCAGGCTGAGTGAGGCTTTATCGCAGCTCAAACTCTCTCCTGTCTGCTATTGAGTGGGACGCACACATTTCTGTCACACAAAGGAAAAGCACAGTGATTTATGGGATGTTCCGCCTGGCTTAAGGTTAGGGACGGGCGTCCACTTCGTGTACTCATTAGATGGCTCATTTCAAATCATTTGCCATTCACAAATAAGAGCAATTCAGATCGCAGATAAATGTAAAAAAAAATACAAAAAAGTTTTGTCTGCTGCAATACACACAGAAATCCCTTGCCTCCTCAGGGTTATCTCAAAACCTTCACACCTTCCACTCAAAGAGAGCGCTTGTGCTGCTTGTGTGGAGAGGACCAATAGCATGGCAGTGCTGGTCGATTAGTGACCTGGCCACCCTGTGCTGAAGCACTTCGCCGAGAAAGACTCCCATGTGACTGAAACACCCGCTGACTTCTGCAGTAAACCTACCAGCCCTGCTTCACCGACAGTGTCTCAGCTCTCACGGGGGAGACACAGAGCAACCAGCATCAACAGGAGTATCACATTAAAGTGATAACCTTCTTATAGGTTATCAAAACACACACACACACTCACACTGTCACACTCACTCACACTCTCACTCTCTCACACACACACACACACTCTTACACTGTCACACTCACTCACACTCTCTCACACACACACACACACACACACACTCACATTCACTCACACTCCCTCTCTCTCACATACACACACACACACACACTCTCTCTCTCACATACACACACACACACACTCACACTGTCACACTCTCACTCTCTCACACACACACACACTCTTACACTGTCACACTCACTCACTGTCACTCTCACACACGCGCACGCACGCACACTCACGCACACACACACACCACGATATGTGTGTACTTTATAGATACCTGGGCTGCTCTTGGTGATGAGCCCTTTTCACTCTGTAATAAATCTCTCACCTGCGTGGCAGCCACAGGCCCCCTAAGGCCAGCATGGCACCGCACCTGTCCGTCAGCCTGAGGTGACCATGCCACAGGAGACCTCTGTGGCTGTCCGTTAATGCCCTATTAAGAGTGCCAACATGCTAGACACCTCAGCGTATCCAGGCAACGGAGGCCAAAGCCCCAAAAATCGATTCCCCAATTCACAGACCGTCCAGCACTACTGCTTAAATGGTTTGATTTTTCCACCTCTTTTGTCAAAAGGATGAATACAATCTGACTTAAATATTTAAAGCATGAAAAAAAGAAGAACCGAGCCATTTTTCCACAAGTTAAAAAAGTCGAACAAATGAGGCCATTAAACGGAGACGTGTGAAGTCTGAGCACGGTGGGAGGCGTTTGCGGACTGCCGGAGGGGACTCTCTGATGGAATGGGAAGGAGGACTTCAGTAATGAACACAAAGCACCAAAATGTGAAAGGATACGGCCGCCAGTAACTGTGAGAGGAGGCGTGTGTGATAAAGTGGACAGTTGAAAATATTTTTTTTCTGCTAGCACTCCATCTCTCACTTTCTCTCTCACTCTTTTGCCCTCTCCACAAATTCGATTCAAATTTCAATTCAAACGTTATTAGCATGACAAATGAACATGAGCTGCAAAAGCACTGGCATCTTCCTCCCCGTTCCCTCTCTCTCCTGTTCCCCACTTTCGCTCCACATCTCTCTCCCTCTCTGTCGGTCTTTATCTCCTCTCGCTCTCTGATTCTGAAGCCTCCCATCTGTTCCACACATCCAGCAGTCTGTGATCCAGGCCCGATCCCCAATCGTCCCTGACCCGGCCGGCTTTAGCTCCTCCTGGTGCTTCGCCACTGCACCACACAGGCTCAAAGAGCACCTCTCCTTAAAAACGACCCCCCCCCACCTCTGCTCACCCACCTCTCCTTAAAACGCCCACCCCCCCCCCCAAAATTCGCCACTGCACCAAACAGGCTCAAAGAGCACCTCTCCTTAAAAACGCCCCCCCCCCCCCAAACCCCCCACCTCTGCTCACCACCACCTCTCCTTAAAAACGCCCCCCCCCCCCCCAAACCCCCCACCTCTGCTCACCACCACCTCTCCTTCTCCTTCCTCTCCAATACTTCCCTAAACTGTTTTCAACAATTGTTCAATTACAGCTTTGCTGCAGAACCTTATGAACCCAGCTCTGGTCTGGTTTTGAGTCCGCTCCAGGGCCTCGGTCTCAGAGAGCTCTGCAGCAGCGCAGGGCCGAGGCACCTGGCAGGCTGAGTGGTGTTGGAGGTAATGGATTTGGGGAGCTTCAGCAGACTATCATAATCCCCACACACTCCTACTAAGGAATTCACCACTGCCAGCAACTGACACTAGCTTAATTAGCAAAGCTATGATAATTAAATAATAGGTCTGTATAGTCAGCTACAAAAAAGACCAACTATGATGACAGTAATCATATGTAGCTATGTAGAACCTTTTTTCAGTGCAACGCATCTACTGCACACCCTAACAAACTAGAGGACCCATCTGAAGTTGGCCATTTTCAGCAGGCCGTCCTCCTGTACTTTTACGCAGCGATTCCTCTCCCCGCTTAATGGCATTACCGTTTCCATGGCAGCGACACAGGCCAAACAGGGCCTGCCGCCGCAGCGCACCCCTGAATGGAGCCCAAATGATTTGTGTTTCAATGAAAATGAATTACATTAGCAGGGAGGGGGCCTGAAAGTGCTGGCGCGAGGGACAGGAAGCCCTCAGGACCCACAGTGCGAGGGACAGGAAGCCCTCAGGACCCACGGCGCGAGGGACAGGAAGCCCTCAGGACCCACGGCGCGAGGGACAGGAAGCCCTCAGGACCCACGGCGCGAGGGACAGGAAGCCCTCAGGACCCACGGACAGGAAGCCCTCAGGAGGGACAGGAAGCCCTCAGGACCCACGGCGCGAGGGACAGGAAGCCCTCAGGACCCACGGCGCGAGGGACAGGAAGCCCTCAGGACCCATGGCGCGAGGGACAGGAAGCCCTCAGGACCCACGGCGCAAGAGACAGGAAGCCCTTGGAATCGACGCCGCGAGAGAAACTCCAGCAGCAACAAGCAGGTCAGTTACAGGGGAATTCCGGCCAAAAAAAACTTAGACAACACACCAAGTTAAGATTCTTATCGATCTCATTTCCAATGAGTCACATAGTACACTATGGCCACAAAATAAAATATACAGAACCCAAACAGCGATGGCAGTGATGCCCCCCCAATGCCAGCAATGTCCTTACAGGGAAGCAATGTATCCATCATCTGCAAAACAACGCCCAACAAATCACAAACGCCGCTTGGTCACATAGCGGTTTGATTCTGCACTCAATGAGCAGTCATGCCATGCACAAAACTTTTTTCAGATGTAGATATATTTAGACTGCACAGGCTGTCCGCTCTTAAATCTTGAGCTGACAAGGACAGAGTACAGAAAATGAAGCATTTGCTGCAATTCAGATGAAACTAACAGCCCATACCTTCTGCACAGTTAATACTGCCACTGTCCTCATTTATCAGAAATACAGACAAAACAGAAGACCTGTAGTATTACCATTCCCCACTATTTCATCCAATCAGAGGAGGGGATTTATCTCAGTATAGACTAGGTTTGGACTATGACACAGGTCACAGTAATTATTCTGGAAGCAAAAGAAAACAGACTAAATTATTATTTTTGGGAATCCTTTCAAATGTGAATGTTCTGCATCTAATAAGCCAGAGATACAGAGATTAATTATTATAAGTCAGAATGACGGCCCTGTTTCATCGTTTTCCTGCTGAATGTATGGACTTTCTGCACAAGATTATAAATGTGCAATGAATTAATCAGAGTTTGCACATTAGCATCATTACTCAGAAACATTTATCTGTCCCTAAAATGAAGTGATATTTTTTGTATCTGATAACAAAACAATTTGTCACCACATCGATGCCATGCGGACACAAAACCATGGCAACCACTAGAACTTAGAGTCTTTGTACTTTGTACAGCTTTAATCTAAAAAATTATTAAATAAAGATCAAAGACCTGTAATGGTCTGATCAAAATATTATGGCTTGTCATGAAACAAAATATATGAATATCTGGAACAAATGTATTGTTTATTATTTTACTGTTTTTACTAAAAATCCATCTGTTGTTATAATGACAAAAATTGAAAACAGTAATTGTTTGATCACTGTAGTGATAAATATATTAACACAATCCAGATATATTCATATTTCATGCACTTAGCTACTTTTATGTGGCAATTCCAAAACCCCTCATTTATTTCTCAGCAATTACATCCTATCAAAGTCATTCAAAAAATGTGAAGAGATTTCCAGATGTACATGGCCACTATTTTCAGAGGGGGGAAAGTCTGCAAACGCCTGAAACTGCGCCAGAAAAGGCTCAGAAATGATAAATGATTGGATGGGAGATGTGATGGGAAACATTACGTACGCCACTCAGCCTCGGCAAACGCGCTCCTGCCTGATTACAGCATTGAGTTTGTAAGGGGGCTGGGTGCGCGATGGCCCGCTCTTTAAATGGCCGCTGATTGGCTCATCAGCTTTATTTCAGGACACCGCTGGCTCGGGCCGCCAGGAAGTGAACGAAGTAACTGCTGTGTTTGCTTAGCGACACTGCTTATTCCTCTTTCCACATGAAACAAAAACAAATAACACGTTACTGTGCGACTGGTGTTTGTTTGTGACTAGACCTATGATTAAAAAGTGAGGGAATTGCGGTTCATGTCACTTTTTTGGTTGTCTTGGCTTTCTTACTTTTCCCCCGCAAGCTGTCAATCCCCGGACCGAGCGATGTCAGGGTTCGCCGCGGTCACCTCGTCGACTGTGGGATTTCGCTCTGGGAAACCGGATGGTTATAGAATCTTCCACTTCTTCCACAGCTAAACAAAACACGAGCATGCTCTCATTACAGCCACGAAAGATGTGTGGCTACATCCGGTTGGAACAGCTTTGCCAGAACTTGGGAAACATGCGTTCTGAATGCTCACCCCGCCCCCTTTACTGTGACCCCACAAGAAGCGCTATTAAAAACGAGCACGCGTTCCTCAAATAGCAAAGTCAAACCATTCACAGCTGATTCTAATTATCACATCTCTTCAGCCACGGTGACGAGATAATTAGTAAAATCGCCTGTTTCAGTGCACAGGTAGAACAAATACATGGGAGAACTTTACATTTCTGAAGCCGGAGTTTTCCACCTTGCCATGAATCTGAATGAAAAGGCACTGACTGGGGGTTCCCCAGCTCGTTTATCTAGGTCAGGGGTGTCAAACTCCAGTCCTGGAGGGCCGCAGTGTCTGTGGGTTTTTGTTCTTTCCTTTCGATTGGCAGCCATTTTAGGCCTTGGAAACCAGGTGTGTGGACTCTTTAGCCAACCAGTCATTTTAATTAATCAATTAAGTGCTAAAACACACCAAAAACCAGCTACCACTGCGCCGCTCCAGGACTGCAGTTTGACACCCCTGATCTAGGTGGCAGTTTCCTTTTTTATTTGGGGAACAGATGGGAACTCTTAAATAGCACTTCTTCATTTGGTTTTACTTGAAGACACACTTATAAGCAGAAAGCAGTAATGAAGGAGTTCACGGTGCTAGGTGCAAAAGTAGCGCCTCCTCATTTGCTGTGTGCTTTACTGACAGGGTATTCACATCACATCTGTTCTCCATGTTAGAATGTGTGTCACAGCATTTTTTTGGAGGATGTCATAAAACTGACTTTCACAGCCAACGCACTCACACTGCCAGTGACGCCTGGGTCCGAGCGTAGATCATCATGCAGCACTATTTTTAAATTACAGGATGTGACCTGCGGCTGAAAAAGTCCAGGAAGTGTCAAGTGGTCCTTTATGACATCAGCAGAGCAGGTCGTTATCACACTTAATAACACAAATGTAGACAGTTTCCCACTCTGATGTTTTGAAATCACAGATTAGGGGCATTTGTGTTGAGAAATGTCGCTGTCAGCTTCTCTCGCATCTTCGGTTATCGATGATGACAGACTGACAGCGAGCGATTATGCATAGGGCACTGGGGTTGTAACTATTTTTCACACCTAAGAGCTTAGAGTTAGCTGGCCTGACAGTTTTGTTTTATATAATCATGAAGATTGTCATAAAGCAACAGTGCATAGAACAATGATGGAAAAAAGAGGCTTCAAGATGGGAAGACAGACAGACATATAATTAAAGATAGACAGACAGATGGATAGATAGTTTAAGATATTGAAAACTTAGATGAAACATTGACCCATTTTATAATTTGCACATAAGTAGTCCAATGAGATGTACAATCACATCTCAATGTGTGAGATGGCAGTCATTTCTTTTTTCCCAGCATTCCCTGCTGGCTTTGAGCCTCCACACAGGGAGCTGTGAGAAGATAAATGGAATGAATGGGGCGTGGGGTGGGGGTGCATCGCTCTGTATGAGCAATCAGCTGAAAGCACACGCTACAGAGGGACGGAGCGGAGCGACACGCAGCCGATTAACGGGGCGCTTAATCTCTCCCTGCTCAAAATAAATTACCCAGCATCCCTAGCCAAGACAGGAGGATGCTCCCTTCAATTTCAGCATATTTACGGTTTCTCCTGGCTTTGGAGAGAGATAAACTGTCAGCAGATTTAAGGAGAACGTTTCCGTGTCTCTTTATCTTCATTTTCACCATGGACTGAGAACACTCGATGGTGTGAAGGGTCCTGATTTGTTAGAGGTGTCCATGGCACGCCTTTAACACTGTAACCTGAAACCTGATTATGACCTGTAGTGATGGAGATGAAAATATTATCAAAAATATGAAAATATGATTCTGTGAGCCAGGGCAGGGCAGTGATTTGCTCTCGTCCCTGCATGTCCTGTGGCAGACATTGGGTTTACTGAAAGCTCTCTGCTGGTTGTGTATGAGATTAAAAGGTAGGTGCATTTTTCAGCCTCTGTCTCTTTAAGATATGAAGAGTTTAATAATGCTAAATCATTCCTGCTATTAATTAACAACACACAACCCCCCCCCCCTCCCCAAAGGATAAGGCTGTCACCCAAATCTATCAGTCAGCTAAGGCAAGCAACACTCTGCCTGGCTGGAGCTGAGTCTAACATTACTTTTGCACAGAACAAGTGGATTTCTGCTGCTTAAATAAAAGGAGTTTATGGGACTGCCGAGTGGATCATCCTGCTAAGGCACTGCTCCAGTGTGTGGATGGGCCCCATGGTCTGCGTCCTGTTAAGGCACTGTTCCACTGTGTGGATGGGCCCCACGGTCTGCATCCTGTTAAGGCACTGCTCCAGTGTGTGGATGGGCCCCACGGTCTGCATCCTGTTAAGACACTGTTCCAGTGTGTGGCTGGGCCCCACGGTCTGCATCCTGTTAAGGCACTGCTCCAGTGTGTGGATGGGCCCCACGGTCTGCATCCTGTTAAGACACTGTTCCAGTGTGTGGATGGGCCCCACGGTCTGCATCCTGTTAATTTGCATTGGGGATGGGGGTAAAAATCCTGCATCCTGTTAAGGCACTGCTCCAGTGTGGTCCAGATTGGATACCGTGAGGCCCATCCCCTACACTGGAGCAGAGCCATAAGAAAATAGACTTCCAGGGTCTGGAATTCTGACCTGGAATTCATCCAGGAATTGCGTGGGGGATGGGGGTAAAAATCCCTGCTAAGATAATAACAACAACAACAACACTGCCATGTAACAGCGCATGCATATTTTACAGCATTGTTTGCAATGATGTTAGTCAGTTCCTCTGTGAGTCACAGATGAAGAATAAAAGAGAAACACAAAGTTACCGACGTCAGTGAGCAAACAACACATGATTTATCAAAGCAGTTAGCTGCATGAGGAGCACAGAGAGATCTATCCTATGGCCAATAAAAGGCCCAAGCGTAACTGAGCTGGGAGTTTGAGAGAAGTAAAACTCAATACCCCTCACATGAGTACACAGAAAAGAACAAAAAGTACATTAAATGCACCCTGTGAAACACAGACAGATTTTAGTTCATTGTGAAGTGTGAAATCCAAAAATAGAAGAGATATATTTGTTAATGCATGTTAATTACACTGTGCAGTTGTCATGAGTATATGTGTGTGTATGCATATGTGTGTGTGTGAGTGTGTGTGAGTAGGTGAGGGAACTGTTTCTTTAAAAACAGAAAGGCTGTACTGTATGCACACTGTCATGGGAAAGCTTATTTCTCACCTGTCAGAGCAAGGATGTACGCCCTAACAAGATCATACCAGCACACATGAACACAGAGTACCTACAATGCACCCTGGGAAAACTGCACGATCCCATTAACGGTAAAATGAGACATGCAGAGCCGAAGGAGAACAGCGGTGAATATATAACTGCTGTGCTACTGTACATCACCTGATCCATAAGCATGCACACACAGATGCATGCACTGAATTCATAACTATGGACATTAATGTGGCAAATGAAGTATTGCCATGCTCCAAATGCATATCAATCCCATTTCAGCAGCTGCAGGGTTTAACAGAGCGATGTGTCTGATGTAATGGCTGTCGGTGGTTCTGGTACTGGGGGTGGGGGTCATATGAGGAAAGTTTGGGCATGGACTGTCCAGGTATTTAGTTTGAAACCCTCCATTTTCTGAAGTGGCTGATTTACACAGACTGTATTGCAGCACAATGACACTCCATGTGTTCTTGTGTTGAGAATAAACACAGGCCAATAAATATGAATGTTTTTTTATTTATAGCGCACGGAGGTTTAAACACGGTTTTCCATGCGAAGGCTGTTCTCTGCTTGTGCGATCACAGGGATCCCTGCGGTACGCTTGCTGCGTCCCGGCCTCCCGAGGAGGCATGATGTGAGCTGTGCTGTAAATCAAATCTCCCCACACTCTGCAGCTCGAGGTGCGCCAATGATCCCTGAAGCCCCCCCAAGAAAAAACATCCTGTAGCCGAGGGATAAAAAATATAAAAAAAACTGAGTAAACTTAAAAAACCATCTTTGTGAAAGAAACTGATTTTTTCAGAAATCACAATTATTGTTGTTGTTTTTTTTTATCTAATAGGGTGATTTATATTTTATAAATAAATTATAAATTATTAAATTTATATTCATAAATTTATAGATTATTTTAACCAGTTCCCTGGATAAATTATTAACAAAAAGTTACAAAGATAAATAAAATGTCTGGTTAAAGGTTTTGAATTATAAACTTATACACACTGCTTCTGTTATTGATTAGCCGTAGCGCTGGAAGGGCAGGTGCCAACGCAATGGGGCAGGTGCGACCTGCGGATAGAGACCAGAGCGCTGTTCTATATTAAATAGAAATAGAAAATCGAAAAGAATTGTAGGTACTCTCATAAGTAAATTGGCTGTATTAAAATGGCAGTAGCGTTCAGAGCGCCACGCTTTAACAATAATTACATCTCCAATGATGGGACTTAAGAACGGGGTTGTAGCAAAACACACATTTGTATGCAGAACGGCCGACTTTAGTTCAGAGTACAAGAGTTGCACAAGCGATTGGAGAAGGCTTTGAGGCTAGACGCAAGCAGCTCGAAAGATTATTGATGTCCTTTGGCTAATTCCATATAGAATACAGGGTTCTTCAGCATTCTAATTACATTAACACTCTTTATTCTCCGTTTCGATAATTATTTCCCCTCTGTGAAAATTACTTTTGGATTTTCAATAGACTTATGTGTGCGTCAGACAGAAAGGCACGTCGCGGTGGCCTGCTACTGACGCTGCATTGAAGGGGCGCGTGCGATCGGTATTCTCTTAACGACTTTATTTGAGAGCTGCAGAAAGTAAACCGCCAGATTTACAGTCTTAGGTAATCAGCAACACAGCAAGATTTAACAGAATGGAATCTGAGAAAATCCCTCACTGCCTTGGCAATCCCTGCCCCAAACACACCAACTGACACACACACACACACACACAATCCCTCTTACCAAACACACAGACACTTAGATACAAATATGCTCTCCAACACACACTCTAATATGCACACAAACTCCAAGAAAAACACAGAGAGCCAAAAAACGCTTGAAACAATTTTGAATGTATTCCTTTTCACTTCATTCTGACTTTTTTATTTATTCATTTTTGTAGCTTGTATTAATTGAAAGAACAGAACAATACTGCAGGCAGCAAACAATAAATATGAAACTGTCAAATACACACACACACACTCAACACACACACACAAACACACACACACACACACACTCACACTCAACACACACACACACAAACACACACACACTCAAAACACACACACTCAACACACACAAACACACACACACTCAAAACACACACACACACACACACACACACACTCACACACACACAAACACACACACACTCAAAACACACACACTCACACACACTCAACACACACACACACACATTCACACACAGTAAACGCAGGGCAATGTCACTCACAGATGCATTCATGTGCGTTTCCTCTGCAGAGTGTGTTTCAGCATCACCACCAGGTTCTGATTTAGTTTAACAGGTGGATATTCATCTCCCACACAGGTGAGTGATGCACAGGTGAGGGCCCAGGTGCAGGTGGGAACACCTGACTGCCTCATACAGAGACAATAATGCACACACACTCACATTCATAGATACAGAATGAGGTCAGAATGCATGCACAGACAAACACACACTCTGATGCTCACATGCAAATGACAATGCAAGCTCACATGCACACGCACACACTTAGACTCTCATGCGCGTACACACACGCACGCACGCACGCACGCACCTGCATTTGACAACATTAGTTACACAAAGCATCCAAATCAAACTCGGGCAGATCATCATGTGATTTGGCAAACAGATAAAATATATCACAGTCTGGGCTTTGAGAAGTGGCAAAGATATACCTGCCTGCGTAAGTATACAGTCTCTCCCCACGATTAAAGAGTTCATGTACAATCCAGGGTCTTTCAAACTACCATAGAGTTCCTGTACAATCCAGGCTCTTTCTCTCTCCGGAAGAGCTCCTGTAGAATCCCATAATTTTCTTTTGGATTTTCAGATGAAAGACCACAGAGGCATGTATACCATAACTCTATGGATTTTAATGGGGATGTCATCAGAGCAGAACATTGTCCACAAACCACATGTCTAACTAAGAATAACTCCTCCCTATTTCTGGATCAGCAGCTCTTTCACTCCCCAGAGGGCCGATGTCAACCTCATTACAGCCCCCTCCAAGAGGAATAAAATACATGTTTTTTTGTACAGCAGGCAGGAAATTAGAGTAACTAATGGAGAAATATTTAACTTTTCCAAGAGAGTTTGAGAGTTCCAGCGGTCCAAAGAGAACTTTCATAGCAACAGAAGAAAAATGTTGCAGGTGAAGGCTTGAGGGAAAAAGGAGAAACTACCCTTGAGTACTGTGCTGTGACTTAGTTTCCGAGGTCGCACATGAAGCTTATCAAACAGTTTCATCGTCTTTTTTTTTCCAATCACATTTTCACCACAAACACAGCTCTCAAGGCTGAACGCTGTGGGCAAGCTCCTCCAGAGATGAGCCTTCAACCTACAGGGAAGAATACAGTTGAGTAGATCCTTGTAAATACTTGAGTTTTCAGTGTTTTATTGAGAAGGAACTTTGGAAAAAAGAGGAAAACATGCTGTATTGTCTTTCACACTGAAAATTCTGTAAGCCTGAAATCCCTGAAGCCCAGAATCTTCCACAGTAGGAGAAATCATTGAGGTCCCAGTCTTGTGCTTCTTTGTTATAAAAATGGGGGCGTGGGGCCATCTCCACCAGTGACCTCATCCTGTTGTGCTTGAAGGACAGCTATTGAAGAAACATGGCTTGTTCTATTACATTGGAGCAAGAATGTCCTGAAGCAAACAAACAAGTAAAACAAACACGAACCACAACAACAACAACAACAACAACAACAAAAATGGCTCAGCTGTGTTCAGCCGTGTTCAGCCGTGTTCAGCCGTGTTCTTTGTCAGACTGTACAGTAAGCATCAGATTTGTTATTTTATCATTACCACAGATTTTGGCCACAGAGAAACTTTTTTTAAACATATTTTTAATTTTAAAACATGGTGTCCTTGGTGTTCTTGCAGAGGATCTTTTTGAAGGCCCGGCGGAAGTCCTTGTTGAAGATGGTGTAGATGAGGGGGTTCAGGGAGCTGTTGCAGTAGCCGATCCAGAAGAAGAACTTGAAGAGCGGCTCTGGGATGGCGCAGGCCTCCGGGCAGACGGCCTTCAGGCTGTAGGAGAAGAAAAAGGGGAACCAGCAGACGACGAAGACCCCGATCACTACTGCCAGCACGAAGGTGAAGCGCTTCTCTCGATTCACCATGGCCTTGCGCCTGGCCGTGTTTGGCGTGGCCTCGCTCCTGTCCATCAGGACCGTCCCTTTCGCCGTGGCGACCGTCTCCCTGTAGCTTTGCCCCGGGGGCAGGGCATGTTTGGGAGGGTCATCCTCAGGGATACCAGACATTCCCCTGCCCCCCGTCTCATCTGCCACCTCCACCTCCGCCTCCGAACCCGAGCTGGAGCTCTCGCCATTGTTGTTGTCGGCTATCTTCCCTGCCCTTTTACCCCTGCAGGGTTTGGGTAGTGCCTCCGTTTGGGTTTGGTGCCCCCCGGTGGTGGAGGAGGAGAAAGCAGGGAACGGTGAAGGAGAGAGCCCAACGGTTGGAGTTGGAGTGGGGGTGGGGGCAGGTGAAGGGGTGGTGGGAGGCACCCAGGACAGGGATTTTGGGGATGGGGGAGGCAGAAGAATATTTGGAGGCTTGAAGGCACCAGTTTTATGGGGGGAGACAGCAGCAGGCGCGACGTCCCTCTCCCCGTTCTGCTTGGCCTCGGGTGCAGCGGCTGGAGGCACAGGGGAGGGTTTGCCCAGGGGGGAGCGGGTGTGTCGCTTGGCGATCTGGTAGATCCGCACGTACACCAGGATCATGATGAGGCATGGGGCGAAGAAGGAGCCGATGGTGGAGTACAGGATGTACCAGCTCTCGTTGTTGAGCTGGCACTGGGGTCCAGCTGGCGCCTGGGAATCCGGCCCGCCCACGCTCGGGCCTTTGTTCACCGACAGCAGCGGTGGGAATGAGATAACCGCGGAGATCAGCCACACCACCAGGATGGCGGCCTTGATGCGGCGCGGCGTCCTCTGGGCGACGTACTTCACCGGCCGCGACACGGACAGGTAGCGGTCCAGGCTGATGGCGCACAGGTGCACGATGGAGGAGGTGCAGAACAGGACGTCCAGCGCCAAGTAGATCTCGCACCATGCGGAGCGGAAGTACCAGTAGCCCATCAGCTCATTAGCCAAGGAGAACGGGATGATGAGTGTGGCCACCAAGATGTCCGCCGCTGCCAAGGAAACCAGAAACAGGTTCTGCGGGCCCCTCAGGAAGCGGCTGGTCAGCACCGCGATTATGACCAGGATGTTGCCGAAGATGGTGAAGAGCATCATCACAGTGATGACGGTGGCGAAGGCGGCGGTGGCCTCGGGGGAGTACGGCGGGAGCTTGACCGCGCTCTGGTTGCAGGCAGGGGGTGCTCCTGCGCCCGGCCCGCTAAGGTTCCGCCCACTCAGCGCTGGACCCACAAGACACGCCCCCTCCATGGCCGTCATGCTGGACTTGGAGCACACAGGAACAACCCAGGCGAAAATGGATTCTATTACACTTTTGTTGAAGTTTGCTCTTCAGGAAATAAAAAATCTCTGGAGGAAACGTGGAGTAAAACTGGAGCAATATATGCAGTGGTCCTCCCCCAACACCCTCCCGCCCGCCTTCAGTCACAGGATAAGACCAGGAATGATTTTTCTTCCGTTATTTCCTCCGGCGATCTGATCCATCCCAGACTGCCATCTTTCATTATGTCAGTCAAATCGGACTTCCGTGCATCCGCTTCCCTTTCTGTGCCCTTCTCGGCATTCACGCGCAGATGAATTAAGAGAGCTAAGATATGGATCAAAGGAGTTTTCCGAGGGAGCGGTGCCATTCAGATTAAATACCTTTTGCTTTCTTCCCAGCCGTCAGGCTAAATCTAGCCTCATTTCCATACAGTTCATTTTTGAAAATTAGATATAACTGCATTATTCAACAAATATTGGAGAAAATATAGAAAATTAAAGTAAAATTTGCGCTGGCAAGTGATACAGAGAGATTTATATTCGAGGAATCCCTCATTGCATTTAGTATCTTGTCTAAGTCATTTCCGAGGCGTTGTAAAGTTAGCGACCGTTTCGTTCCGCATGTTAAAGTGACTGCTCATCCTCACGAGCTCGCCTGGATGCTGCTCTCAGCAGACGAGGACTTCAGCGATGCTGTGAGTTTGTCCAATTCCGTTAAAATCATGAAGTTTTTTTTTGTTGTAAGCTTGGTGAATTGCTTAAAACACAATAAATTATGAGTGCAGTTGCTCAAAGGTAAAGCATTTCTAATTGTCTAGCATCCACCAAAGTTTAGACTTATTGTTTTGTGTTGATGACACTACTATATAAATCCATTAACAGCTTTTAAAAACTTTGCTCACCCAGCTGCTGTATTTTAAATGTTCATGTAGATTTACGCATTTCATGATATCCACTGCTTTGGTTCGAGAAAAAGCAAATCAGTCCACACCTTAAAATGCTCTGTTCCACTGTTTTAGAGTCGTAATTTTAAGGGAAGAAATTCAAGCCGTATTTGTGGCGCTTCAAGTTGTTCGATTGTGCCGGTTCTTGGAAAAATATGATGTCCTTTCCAAATAGAGAAATTGCTAGACCATATTTGTCTTCTCTCCCCGTTTTCCCTCTTTTTTGAGAATATCCTTTCTCTTCCCTGCTCATCGGACCCTAAGCTCTGTACTGTACCACACACCGAACCGGTCCGCATTAATATCATCTATCTCCCGTCTCCGTGTCTACGGTGATGTCAAGTGGGGCGTCATGAAACGCACAGCCTTGTTCCTCCGTCTCTCTCACGAGGTGGGGCTAAAGCGGCACTATTATAAACGCGGGCGAAAAAACTCAGTCACTTCGACTCGTACTGGAGTAAATATAGAGAACAACCTTTTTTCCTCTGGCCTTGAAAACACGTATCAGCACGGTAACACATGAAATGGAAGGGAAAGGAAGAATACTTTATATTTAACTTGTAGTCCTAACTCCGATAATACAGATTTCCCTCCGTGTGCTGCGCAGATAACACTTGTCTGAGTAAACTCTTGCCTGATCATTGCGTTCAGGGCTTCATCTTGACGTCTCTTTTCCAGTACCACACCCGATGACAGGTTTATTTCCCATTTAAACGAATGTCTAATCCTGTAAACTGCTGGGCGCATATATAGGGTCCGTTCCGCAAAGTCCCCTTTTGCATGTGCCATGGAGGACTTTGTGGCGATAGGGTCTGGTGTCATCAATCCACGATTTGATTGCTCTGCTTTGAATTGGACAAAACAAGTTCAGTTTAAAATAAAAAAAGGCGATAACATTCTCAATTGTAATTAAATAAATCAAATGGATATTGTGATAATTCAAGCAGTGACCATAACACGTGATTAAATGAAGTCTTCCACCTTACTAAGACAAATTATTACTGAATGGCGATGTACGTTAACTTTGCAAAATACATTTCATACATAAAAACATCTAAATTAATTTGTTAAAAGGGGATGAGTACATTGGAGAGTGTGTTTCAAATACAATCTACTTTTCAAAAGAGTCCCCCCTGCTAACAAACCCCAACACTATCCAACTAATGAGGACCATTTTTAATTAAAGTCCTCTTTATATTAACGTAGGTTATGCTTATGGAATTTTCTCCACAACAGACGAGCCCTGCAGAGAAACCTCGGAGCCTGTGACACGCTTCGCACGCATCCTGGTAGAGTACCACACTGCGCGCGCTGGGACCGCACGGGATCCCCTCTCCCAGCACAGGCATGCGCGAGCTGATCGTTTCATGCATCACGTCATCAGGCTGCGTTTGCCTCAAAAGCCACCTCAGGTTCGGTGTTATGTCGGCCCAACCTAACACAATTTAGACTCTCTTGTTTCCAATGCGTACCTCATGTGGCTCGTAGTAGGCGACCATACCCCACTGGGGCGCCAAAGGGCCTGATTTAAACCGAAAGGTTTCATCGGTCCTGTTTAACTTCTGTTTTACTTTCCCCTAGTTATTACATATTTTACACTACCTCTTTCTAATGAGGGGGGAAAAGACAACTCTCTCAGCAAAGAAGTTTCTCCAGGAACTAACTAATAAATTCTCAGCTTAACCACACATCTTACCTGCCCTGGCGCCGCTAACCCTTATTGATTGTTGACTGATGGATTAAGGGCTCTGACATGTGGAGAGGAGCTGGAGCACATGGTGTAAAAGGGCAGGCCGCGCCCCCCAGGGCCGGAATCTGGAATATCCTTTATAAACCCTGATAATTGATGAGACCAATAAGGAAATATAAATGGCTGGATTCATCATCTGCATCCAAATAAGGTTCAGATAATGGATTTGTTGAGCTGAGCTCCATCTTGGAACTATTTTTTAAAGCATTGTTTATCCTTTAATTACCCACATGATTGAGCTGGTGTTAAAATATTAAAGTGACACTGAGCTTTTCAAACACACACTGCACAAAAGGTATAAAAATGAGCACTTTAAAATCATAAGGCTTGTCTCTGAAACAGAGAAAACAGGAATAACAACCTCGCTGACAGATCCCATGAGACTCCGGCAGGAAATAAATACTGATAAGGCACTCTCTCCAAAGTTATCCCCGCTGAGCCTGACAGAGAGGAGACAAATCCTTTTAAGTTAATAACAATGTCCATCTTCTTACAGACTACCTCCTCGAGGGGGGAATGGAGAGAGAAAGCAGCACGATTCATCACTGACAGACACTCACAGGGATCTGTGGGATGAGCTTTCTAACAAGGAACAACAAACACCGCTCCTGCCGACGGCTTTCCTCACACCGCTGACACAGCGCCCGCCCAGCCGCCTCCCTGTCAGGAGGACAGGGTTTAGCGCTGCTGTGCGCCGCGTGGAGTTCACACCGTGATGCCGCTACACCACGAACGCGAGAGGAAGCAAATACAAGATTTACAGTGTGTAGTATTCTGCTGTGGAAAATCCACACTGAGACAACGGACTTTGAGGTAAGAGTGAAAAATGGGATCCTTTATTTCTGCAATCTCACAGAAAACATTACATGTGCTGTGCAAAGGGTTATTCTCTGCTCATACCTACACATGTGGCTGAAAGTCCATATTACATATCTATTTTTCACTGTCAACTCTGTCGATTAGGAACATTTTCCTACCAGGGGTTTTCCAGCCGGCTGCAATGTATCAAGCAAAATGACATTAATGAAAATATATTCACTGCTACATGCAGCACTGACTCCCTCTTCTGAGCATCCAGTATTTAAAAATGGAAATCTCTCCCAAAAATGTGCTGCACCTCCCCTTCTCTTAATGGAGGCATGGGTCCGTTTTAGCCCCCGCCACCTTGGTTATACACCAATTTAACTGGGACAGAAAGCAGGAGCACACTCCGGTGCAGTGGTGTGATTTATGTCAGACACTGTTGTTATGACTGGTACGTTCAGGGTACACTTCCGTTTCTCCAAGTTAGTTCACACATCGTCAGAGGCTGACAGCCTCTCATAGCTCCGCCCATCCAGGGGTTCATGAAGCCTTATTCTTGCATTACTAACCGCATGAGAGGAGTGGCTGGCCAATCGGTGACGCGGTGTTCCCAAGGCAAATTAGGACCTTCTGTTCCCGTCCTTCCAGAGCAGGCACCGTGTGGCACGCCATGCCGGCCTTCTCTGCCTCTCCTCTCTGAGCACAATAGCAGTATGTAATCCAAGCTAGGTGCCCATGAAAAGACACAGTTGAGGGGGACATGTTGAACCCACCCAGGTAGGGGTGGATCCAGAGCCAGAGAAGACCATGTCTCATCACTGACCAGTGACCCCTGCTGGTGAGAAAGGCACCCACAGTCTGTCACAAAAATCTGTCCAATAGGGTTACCAGCCCTTCCTGCAACTCACACCTGTCAATGCACCTTGTTAACATAACATTTGGGAGTGTGGGGAAGAAATTCAGGAAAGGAATCTCTATTTACCAAAGTTGTGCTGAAAGTTCAAAAAGTTCTGTTCCTTTTTAATGTTGTGGTTCATTAGCGGACTTCTGCTGCAAAAAAAAACATGTGCAAACACTGACATCTAGTGGTCATAAATGAAATGTATTGTGACCCTTGAGACGCATTTGAAAGGAAAACCTTCTGCTTTCTGAGTCTGTGGGAGACCGTCACTTCCTGGGGCTTAGGGGAAGCAGTTACAGTAGGAAAAAGGAAAAATGCAACAAATAAAATAAACTAAAATCTTTTTCCCAAACATACATTAAAGAACTCCCTCCCCAACAAAAGCATGAGTGGAATGGCCGTGGCTATTGAGCACAGCAGATGCAGAGGAAGAAACCCTGGGGAGAGGAAAGCATAAAGGTTTAACTTTGCTCACAACACACAACTGGACACCACAATCCATGCTGCCATTGATGTTTTGGCATCGGCTAGTTTTATTTAAAGACCTGGGGAACATAGTAGCAGTACAGCGGGAACAGCTACACAGACCTGCACTGAAGGTGTCCAACAGGAAGTGCCAGAGAGTGAACTTAAGAGTACTTCTTCACTTGCGTCTTAACAGTGAGGTCAAAAATGAAAGAGTCAGTCACTCTAAACTGTGCACGACCAGGGATAACTGGGAATATAATCCACTTGCAGTGCTTTTACTTACTCTGAAGTGCATGTAAAATTGTGGCATTTCATTGGGTCAGTGAGGCGGGCCCTCAGAAATAACCTGTAGTCTCTGGAGAAGCCATGGCTAGCCTAGCCTGCTGAGCGCTCAGTGGGGCGTTTGGAGAGGGGGGGCTCCACAGGACCCTCTGAGCTGCTGACTGGGCTGGAGGGACCCAGGGTGCTGGGGGGCTCTGCGCTCTCCTTGGAAGCTGCACTCTGGAGAGTCCCCTGTGTGGGTGTGGTCCAATTCACCTGCGCAGGTGTGAGCTGAGCATTCACCTGTGCAGGTGTGGTACTGCTGTTCCCCACCGCAGGTGTGGTACCGCCGTTCCCCACCGCAGGTGTGGTACCGCCGTTCCCCACCGCAGGTGTGGTACCGGCGCCCCCCGCCGCAGGTGTGGTACGGGCGCCCCCCGCTGCAGGTGTGGTACGGGCGCCCCCCGCTGCAGGTGTGGTACGGGCGCCCCCCGCTGCAGGTGTGGTACGGCCGTTCCCCGCTGCAGGTGTGGTACGGGCGCCCCCCGCTGCAGGTGTGGTACGGCCGTTCCCCGCTGCAGGTGTGGTACGGCCGTTCCCCGCTGCAGGTGTGGTACGGCCGTTCCCCGCTGCAGGTGTGGTACGGCCGTTCCCCGCTGCAGGTGTGGTACGGCCGTTCCCCGCTGCAGGTGTCGTACTGCCGTTCCCCGCTGCAGGTGTGGTACTGCCGTTCCCCGCTGCAGGTGTCGTAATTTCCGGCTCGGTCGTAATCTCTGTCGCTGCAGTTGTGAGACTGACATTTCCCTCATCTGCTGGGAGGGACAAACCCATGACAGAGAGGATTCTGGGAGTGAAAATTGGAGGAACCACAGGTTTTACATTACCAACACAGCTGTAACGAGCCAAGATAAACCTTACATTACTCACACAGCTATACTGAGGTAAGATAAACCTTATTATCCCCAAAGGAACTTGTCTTGCTTGTGTGTCCGAGACAGGTTTCTGCTGGGGGAAATTAAAGTGATCCTCTCCTTGGTTAGGCTTTTGTGTAACATAATGCACACATGATTGAGGAGGGCTGAGGCCCCGCTCCTGCAGGACCAGTAGGGGGCCTCGTGAGGCGCTTTAACTCCGTAATACACTCTTCCATTTAGTCATGAAGCGCTGAGCAGCAAGAAAAACCTGCACAATGTGGCTTTGCAGGACCAGGAAGCAGGACCACAATAAAAATTTTAAAAAACCTCATGTAGTGGTGAAGTTGGCTTAGCTCTGAGTTAAAAGCCCAGCTCCCTCCAGTTATACACCAGATCCATGCTGATACACGCTAGCACAAAGAGCACATATATCACTCACCGCACTTGTACAAAACGCGGACCCTCTTGATGTCCAGCTCACTCAGGTAAGTCCTCTGGCCAATGGGATGGCTGTTTATTGCAATTATTGTGGGCTTTCCGTTACGCGAAAAGTATTTTCTGAAAAGTTTACATATCGTTAAATATCAAGCACATACTGACCAACACCCCAGGCCAGACCGCTATCAAAGACATATCTGCAACGCTCCAACATCTCAGAATCCAGTAACATCACCACTGATCACTAAATTCAAAAGAAACAACCGTTTTTAGCTACACTGTGCGCTGTGAGTTCTCCTGTGACTGTGGGTTTTGGTTGTACTGAGTGAGGGGATGTTATGAGACCAGGGATAAATGGAACAGCACAATAACTGTGTTCACAATAACACAATGTAGCTCCACCCACTTGTGATGTCATAATACCTCAGCTTCAGCAGCATAGGAGAGTCTCAGTTAAAGCACATGACCCTAGCCCGAGTCTGACTGGGCTTCATCCTCTCCTCTGTAAAATCAGAACGTGCCACTTTAAGAAAAGGAAACCTTTTCAGAGGAACGGGTGCTCACTCACGGCCCATAGTGCAGGATAGAGTCCAGGTCATACGGCAAATCGAAGGTATCGCCGTTTCTTTTTTCAAAGTTTCTCACCCGTTCTGCAAGACACACATCAATGACATGTCATTATGCATGTCTCAGCCGCTCAGTGCAGCACACACAGGCGTGGGGCCAGCATGTCTCAGCCGCTCAGTGCAGCACACACAGGCGTGGGGCCGGCATGTCTCAGCCGCTCAGGGCAGCACACACAGGCGTGGGGCCGGCATGTCTCAGCCGCTCAGTGCAGCACACACAGGCGTGGGGCCGGCATGTCTCAGCCGCTCAGTGCAGCACACACAGGCGTGGGGCCGGCATGTCTCAGCCGCTCAGGGCAGCACACACAGGCGTGGGGCCGGCATGTCTCAGCCGCTCAGTGCAGCACACACAGGCGTGGGCCCGGCAGGCTTCCCTCCTGGTCCTGGAGGCCCATGATTTACGCAGCTTTTTGTTTTCACCTGAAACTCAACAACAAGCTGAGAAGCAAGAAACCATGTGAATTATCAGCATCCCTCCCCCTTCCTGAGCTCCCTCACCATCATACTGCACTTTCTCCCCTGGTACTGTGAAAACCGTTCCTGAAATGTGACGTTATAAAAATGTTAAAGGTCAGACGGGTTTGAGCGGGGCGGGGTTACGCACCGGGCATGATGTTGCTGTAGAGGACGGTGACGCTCTGATCGCGGTCATGGCGCATGTGCTCGTGGGTGAAGCCGAGCGCGTGGAGCAGCTCGTGGCAGATGTTTCCCTTCAGACACCGGCTGCTGAGGAACAGAGGCTGTTTCCCCCCGATCATCCCCACGTAGGACGCACACCTGCGGGACAGCGCAGCGCTCGCATGGGTCCACCCTCACCCAGACACAGCCACTGACAGCCTTTCATTTGCTGCAGAGCAGTCTCCGTCCCTAAATCAGTGCTGGGCCCAATCTGTGTCCCTGTGTGCAATGCTTGCCCCTGCTCTGCAAACTCACGCGGTGCTGCGAATGAAGTACAGGTAATCCTCCTCCGTCGTCCGCTGATGAAACGAGACGCAGGATTTTGCTGAAATCATCTCCATGGCGGCGAGTAAGTCATCCCTCCGGTCAGCTGTGACAGAGGTGTGAAACAACGGCAGCTTCTAAGGTTCAGGAGGCGGGGCGTACCAGATCTGTGGCAGGGTTAGCACAAAGCACAGCCCCCTGGGAGCAGGGAATTCTGGGAAAGACTTACCCATCTCCTCGCTGATCTGGTACGGTACAGAAACATTACCAGGTTTTCCCAGCCACACTGTCTTTATGGCATTTCGGTTTTCCTATGAGAGACAGAACATACAGAAAATGTCAGAGTGTGCATACACAAACAGAGAAAGAATACACAGACAAAGGTCAGAGAAACTAGGCTCTATCCAAACCTTCATATTTTAGCCCTAGGTCATAGACACTAGGCCCTATCCAAACCTTCATATTTTAGCCTTAGGTCATAGACACTAGGCCCGATCCAAACCTTCATATTTTAGCCCTAGGTCATAGACACTAGGCCCTATCCAAACCTTCATATTTTAGCCTTAGGTCATAGACACTAGGCTCTATCCAAACCTTCATATTTTAGCCTTAGGTCATAGACACTAGGCCCTATCCAAACCTTCATATTTTAGCCCTAGGTCATAGACACTAGGCCCTATCCAAACCTTCATATTTTAGCCTTAGGTCATAGACACTAGGCTCTATCCAAACCTTCATATTTTAGCCTTAGGTCATAGACACTAGGCCCTATCCAAACCTTCATATTTTAGCCCTAGGTCATAGACACTAGGCCCTATCCAAACCTTCATATTTTAGCCTTAGGTCATAGACACTAGGCTCTATCCAAACCTTCATATTTTAGCCTTAGGTCATAGACACTAGGCCCTATCCAAACCTTCATATTTTAGCCTTAGGTCATAGACACTAGGCTCTATCCAAACCTTCATATTTTAGCCTTAGGTCATAGACACTAGGCCCTATCCAAACCTTCATATTTTAGCCCTAGGTCATAGACACTAGGCCCTATCCAAACCTTCATATTTTAGCCTTAGGTCATAGACACTAGGCTCTATCCAAACCTTCATATTTTAGCCTTAGGTCATAGACACTAGGCCCTATCCAAACCTTCATATTTTAGCCCTAGGTCATAGACACTAGGCCCTATCCAAACCTTCATATTTTAGCCTTAGGTCATAGACACTAGGCTCTATCCAAACCTTCATATTTTAGCCTTAGGTCATAGACACTAGGCCCTATCCAAACCTTCATATTTTAGCCCTAGGTCATAGACACTAGGCCCTATCCAAACCTTCATATTTTAGCCTTAGGTCATAGACACTAGGCTCTATCCAAACCTTCATATTTTAGCCTTAGGTCATAGACACTAGGCCCTATCCAAACCTTCATATTTTAGCCCTAGGTCATAGACACTAGACTCTATCCAAACCTTCATATTTTAGCCCTAGGTCATACACACTAGGCCCTATCCAAACCTTCATATTTTAGCCCTAGGTCATAGACACTAGGCTCTATCCAAACCTTCATATTTTAGCCCCAGGTCATAGACACTAGGCCCTATCCAAACCTTCATATTTTAGCCCTAGGTCATACACACTAGGCCCTATCCAAACCTTCATATTTTAGCCCTAGGTCATAGACACTAGGCTCTATCCAAACCTTCATATTTTAGCCCCAGGTCATAGACACTAGGCCCTATCCAAACCTTCATATTTTAGCCCAAGGTCATAGACACTAGGCTCTATCCAAACCTTCATATTTTAGCCCTAGGTCATAGATGCTAGGCTGCTGACCCTGTTGACCCCTCCTACTCACCAGCAGCACAATATCTCCCTCCGTCACAGCTAGCTGTTCCTGCTGTAGCTCTGTAGCAGGAGAGGGAAAGGTGAGGGTCCACTGCAGCCAAACTCACTCCTTTGGGCCCTGAGCAGGTACCTACTGCAGCCAAACTCACTCCCTTAGGCCCTGAGCAGGTACCTACTGCAGCCAAACTCACTCCCTTAGGCCCTGCGCAGGAACTCACTGCAGCCAAACTCACTCCCTTAGGCCCTGCGCAGGAACTCACTGCAGCCAAACTCACTCCCTTAGGCCCTGCGCAGGAACTCACTGCAGCCAAACTCACTCCCTTAGGCCCTGCGCAGGAACTCACTGCAGCCAAACTCACTCCCTTAGGCCCTGAGCAGGTACCTACTGCAGCCAAACTCACTCCCTTAGGCCCTGCGCAGGAACTCACTGCAGCCAAACTCACTCCCTTAGGCCCTGCGCAGGAACTCACTGCAGCCAAACTCACTCCCTTAGGCCCTGCGCAGGAACTCACTGCAGCCAAACTCACTCCCTTAGGCCCTGCGCAGGAACTCACTGCAGCCAAACTCACTCCCTTAGGCCCTGCGCAGGAACTCACTGCAGCCAAACTCACTCCCTTAGGCCCTGCGCAGGAACTCACTGCAGCCAAACTCACTCCCTTAGGCCCTGAGCAGGTACCTACTGCAGCCAAACTCACTCCCTTAGGCCCTGCGCAGGAACTCACTGCAGCCAAACTCACTCCCTTAGGCCCTGCGCAGGAACTCACTGCAGCCAAACTCACTCCCTTAGGCCCTGAGCAGGTACCTACTGCAGCCAAACTCACTCCCTTAGGCCCTGAGCAGGTACCTACTGCAGCCAAACTCACTCCCTTAGGCCCTGAGCAGGTACCTACTGCAGCCAAACTCACTCCCTTAGGCCCTGAGCAGGTACCTACTGCAGCCAAACTCACTCCCTTAGGCCCTGAGCAGGAACTCACTGCAGCCAAACTCACTCCCTTAGGCCCTGAGCAGGTACCTACTGCAGCCAAACTCACTCCCTTAGGCCCTGAGCAGGAACTCACTGCAGCCAAACTCACTCCCTTAGGCCCTGCGCAGGAACTCACTGCAGCCAAACTCACTCCCTTAGGCCCTGCGCAGGAACTCACTGCAGCCAAACTCACTCCCTTAGGCCCTGAGCAGGTACCTACTGCAGCCAAACTCACTCCCTTAGGCCCTGAGCAGGTACCTACTGCAGCCAAACTCACTCCCTTAGGCCCTGAGCAGGAACTCACTGCAGCCAAACTCACTCCCTTAGGCCCTGAGCAGGTACCTACTGCAGCCAAACTCACTCCCTTAGGCCCTGAGCAGGAACTCACTGCAGCCAAACTCACTCCCTTAGGCCCTGCGCAGGAACTCACTGCAGCCAAACTCACTCCCTTAGGCCCTGCGCAGGAACTCACTGCAGCCAAACTCACTCCCTTAGGCCCTGAGCAGGTACCTACTGCAGCCAAACTCACTCCCTTAGGCCCTGCGCAGGAACTCACTGCAGCCAAACTCACTCCCTTAGGCCCTGAGCAGGAACTCACTGCAGCCAAACTCACTCCCTTAGGCCCTGCGCAGGAACTCACTGCAGCCAAACTCACTCCCTTAGGCCCTGCGCAGGAACTCACTGCAGCCAAACTCACTCCCTTAGGCCCTGCGCAGGAACTCACTGCAGCCAAACTCACTCCCTTAGGCCCTGCGCAGGAACTCACTGCAGCCAAACTCACTCCCTTAGGCCCTGAGCAGGTACCTACTGCAGCCAAACTCACTCCCTTAGGCCCTGCGCAGGAACTCACTGCAGCCAAACTCACTCCCTTAGGCCCTGCGCAGGAACTCACTGCAGCCAAACTCACTCCCTTAGGCCCTGAGCAGGAACTCACTGCAGCCAAACTCACTCCCTTAGGCCCTGAGCAGGTACCTACTGCAGCCAAACTCACTCCCTTAGGCCCTGCGCAGGAACTCACTGCAGCCAAACTCACTCCCTTAGGCCCTGCGCAGGAACTCACTGCAGCCAAACTCACTCCCTTAGGCCCTGCGCAGGAACTCACTGCAGCCAAACTCACTCCCTTAGGCCCTGCGCAGGAACTCACTGCAGCCAAACTCACTCCCTTAGGCCCTGCGCAGGAACTCACTGCAGCCAAACTCACTCCCTTAGGCCCTGAGCAGGTACCTACTGCAGCCAAACTCACTCCCTTAGGCCCTGAGCAGGAACTCACTGCAGCCAAACTCACTCCCTTAGGCCCTGCGCAGGAACTCACTGCAGCCAAACTCACTCCCTTAGGCCCTGAGCAGGAACTCACTGCAGCCAAACTCACTCCCTTAGGCCCTGAGCAGGTACCTACTGCAGCCAAACTCACTCCCTTAGGCCCTGAGCAGGAACTCACTGCAGCCAAACTCACTCCCTTAGGCCCTGAGCAGGAACTTACTGCAGCCAAACTCACTCCCTTAGGCCCTGAGCAGGAACCTACTGCAGCCAAACTCACTCCCTTAGGCCCTGCGCAGGAACTCACTGCAGCCAAACTCACTCCCTTAGGCCCTGCGCAGGAACTCACTGCAGCCAAACTCACTCCCTTAGGCCCTGCGCAGGAACTCACTGCAGCCAAACTCACTCCCTTAGGCCCTGAGCAGGTACCTACTGCAGCCAAACTCACTCCCTTAGGCCCTGAGCAGGAACTCACTGCAGCCAAACTCACTCCCTTAGGCCCTGCGCAGGAACTCACTGCAGCCAAACTCCGTTTGTGAAATGGAAAAGATTAGTAAAAGACACTTTCTGATTTAAAAAAAAAGTTTGGGTTTCATGACCCCAACATATCTCAGCTTTTACAGGACTATGAACAAGAAGGGGCAAAGAGTCAGAGTTACCAAAAACAGTCTCAGGGTAAGACTCGTCCCCTTTGCCTTGGTGGTCCAGAGAATCTGAGGGGAGCAGCATATAAACAGATTCACTCAGTATACAGCGTTACTCACAAATGACTGCACTTCTCACCTTTCAGCCAGCGCTGCGATTGGAGGGCCATGTGACTGCTGGTTTCATTCATTTCAACAAATCACTGCTACCTAAACTGATTCAATTACTCATTCAGTCACAAGCTAAAAACTCTGTTTTAAAGCACAAAATATAAGCAACAGTTATTTAGTCAGTACAAATACCCGCATTTCATTATATATAGATCAAGGGCAGGCTGTAGTAAAAACCACTGTACACACAGGATTCCACAGTACCAAACTTGAGATCACACATTGTACTTATTTCGTACTTATCTTCATTAAAATCCTTCCGCACGTTGTTGCCTTTTTGCCAGGTATTTAAAACTGAATTTTTAAAATACAGAGAAAGGCCCAATTGAAATAATGTCGTTGAGGCCTACAGTTGTCGCTTTCATTTAAAGCATCGGCTGATTGTAGAAGCATGGACGTATACGTTACTGCTGGCACTCTGCCGGTTTTTAGACAAGAACTCTGCAAATGAAGGATTACGCTTTTGAAAAAGGACGAATCCCTGACTAACACAGCGAAACTCCATGGCATAAGGCGTTACCTGTGCTGGCCTCGGAGGTGGACTGCAGGGTCGTCTGTCCTTCCAATGCTGTTTCCGCTACAGCTGAGCGCAGGGGAGACATGGAATGCATTCAGTGACTGATAATGAACATCGGAGAAAAGAGCGGTGAGCAGTTACCAACTCAAAAAACAGACAAGGCATACAAGCGCGTTCTGCAGCACGCAGCCGGGAGGTGGGGGATTCGTTCGGTAGGGCGCTAATGGTTGTCGAACAAATGAGGACAGAACTGAAAATTGGCTATCCTGAGATCTGATTCTGAATGCATAGCACTTTTGTGTGAAGTAACCGCCACAAATGTTTGACAAGCATACCCTGAAAAACAAACTAAACCTGGTGTGACAGAGATTTAACAACGAATCATTCAGATTATTATCCAATTCATTTCGTAAATCCGTGATCCATTACTTTATCCTCTATGATGACCGATTATACATGACGGCAATTAAAATTAAAATGAGACATTTAGCAAGAAAAATATTTACCGTTTAGAAACAGCATCATAAACAACGCAAAAATAAAATGTATGAGAGATGCACGTGCCGTGCCCATGTCAGTCAGGTGGCAAAACTCACAGTCAGATTCGGAAACAGAACTGACTGAGGTCCAGCCATGCTGCATGCGCATTACAGCTTCAGTCATCTCATCACGTGGTGTAAAGGCAACACCCGGCTGTTTTCGGAGACCAAACGTTATAAAAGATTAAATTAAATAAAAATAATGATCAACTGATAATTGTGTTATGCTGAGGAACTAGAACTGAACAGTTTAGCAGCTTTATCCAAATTAAACATGATTTAAGGAAGCACCATGTTGCACAGGTGTGATTCATTCAGGAAGAGGGAGCGGCTAAGAGGCTGAATTTGCATAAAATGTCTGATTTTTCACCAATGTAAATGGCCCATCAAACAGGGTTCTCCCATGTCAACAACAGCATAGGAAGAGATCGATGCTCCTGGACACACAGGTGTGTTCTGTGACACATCGAAAACAAATATTAGAGATTCCCGTTTCCATGGAAAGCATCACTTAGCCAACTGCAGGAGAGAGTTATGAAATCCTTGAGTCAAGTAAGTGTGAAAAATGCAAACCACACAAGATTTTACCAAGACAAAATGTGTTTATTCCTCCGGAGAGGTAAAAAGATCCAATCTCAGGGGCACTGAACAGGTTGAAATGCAGCCGTTTCCCACTTTCATATGAGACAGCTCCATTCAGAATCAAAAGAGTAAACTTCACCCACTGCACTGCACCCACTGATCATCAAAAAAAAAAACAAAATACTCAGATTTGTTACATTCTCACATTTTTGACTGAGAAGTAAAACCTGCAAAATTACACTAGTCATACACTAGTCAAAATGACACTAGTTTTATACAATTTCATGTTTTTTTTCTGGCAAGATTTTATAAACCCAACAGCCCCAGTATCCAAACAACATAATCAAAAAATTAAATGAGAAAACCAAATCAAGCACTTAAAGGAATGAGTATTCTACATCTTGCAAATACTGTACAGTCTCCAAATTTTACACTCCAAAAAGATCAAAAGTTTTAAACATTGTACTGTGTTTTTGTGTGTGGGTATTGTATATTTGTACTGTGTGTCTATTTTTATGATTGTGTGTATTTGCACAGTGTGTGTATGTATGTGGGTGTTTGTGTGATAGAAAGAGAGACAGACACAGGTACTGTTTTGTGAAGAAATTCCTAGAAATGCCTGGTTCTGCCAGTATGCAATGGACAATGTGTCTTTGTATCCGTGTGTGAGTGTGTGTGCGCGCGTACCTGTGTGTGTGTGTGTGTGTGTGTGTGAGTGTGTGAGTTCAGTGCAGCTGAGCTCTGCCTCCACTGGCATGAGCCCTGACAACAGTTGCCCTGATGCGGTCACCCTGACGACAGTTGCTATGTCGTGCCAGCTTCAGGTCATTCAGGCTTTCTCAGCTCCGTCAGTCCTGGACTCCGCCAGAGTAGTGGTCTAAAAGAGAGAGAGAGAGGAAGAAAGAAGGGAGGAGGGAAGATTGGGAGACAGAAGTGAATTAAATCAATCACGTCTGACATCTTAAAACACAAAAACACTCCACGTCACCAAAGCCTGTCCAGTCTAGCCTCACCCACCTTGTCCACAAGTTTCTGCATCTTCTCGATGATGGCGATCATGTGACCTGCATTCTCCTTCAGGCTCTTCTCGTAGGTGGAGTTTCGTCGCTCCGCCTTCTCCAGCCGCTCCTTCAGCTCCTCCTGCCCCTCCCTCAAGGCTAAAAGCTCAGAGTACTTCCTCTGCACAGACTCCGCCTCAGACTCCGCCCCCGCTGGGATGGACAGGGAAATATCACACATTTGTTAGTGTACAAGACAAATATTTGCCATTGTGTGAAATAATGAAACCGTTTCACAATTCAGCTTGATGCTCAATATTCATAACATAAAAATTTCCCAGCCAGTTTGAAGAATAGTCCCAGAACACATAAACCCAGATGAAAAGAGACCTGACCCTAACCCACCTGCAGAGATGTGCTCTCCTACCAAAGCCAATGATGAGATAAAACAGTGTGTGTAAGTAAGAGAGTAAACCTCCCCAGCTCAACTGGCCATCCTTAGAAACCTGCTTTATCCAATTAGAATGCAGGAAGACCAAGTCATACAGGTTGACTGAGTTATATGCTACAGTATACTGGCGTCCAGAATACAGAAAAGCCAACATCGCTCCTGTTTCCAGCAGTACCAAGTCTGTCCTGCAGGGCGGCGATGCGCCGCTCCAGTCCCTGCCGCAGGCCGTCGGCCCTCTCCAGGGCAAGCAGCAGGTTAGGGATGCTGAGGACGGTCCCTTTGTGCATGACCACTTCCACACTGCTTCCACAGGATCGCCGCGACGACGTCCCTCCCTTCGCCTGCGTGTTAGGCAGCATCTCCCGGTTTCCTAAACACACAGAGAATGTTCAGTTCTGGCGCAGGACAAGATGCATCAGTGCATCTGTGCTGTACTGTGTATGCATGATGTGTGTGTGTGTGTGCATGGTGAGTGTGTGTTTGTATCTGTCTGTGTCGGTGTCTGTATGAGTGTGTGTGTGCATGGTGAGTGTGTGTCTGTCTGTGTCTGTATGAGTGTGTGTGTGCGTGTGCGCATGTGTGTGCTGCATGCGTGTGTGTGCATGGTGAATTTGTGTCTGTATGTGTCTATATTGGTGTCTGAATGAGTGTGTACGTGCGTGCGTGGGAACGCATGCGTGTGTTTGGCGCATGTGTGTGTGTGCACGTGCTTATGTGTGCATGCGTGTGTGTGCACGTGCGTGCGTGTGTGTGTTTATGTGTGCACATGTGCGTGCGCTGTAGTCAGGCTGACCCTGCAGGCTGGAGTGGGCGTCGCTGTACTCGGTCTCCTCCCATCCTCCAGCCAACTTCCTGTACTGACACAGCTCCCCCACCACGGCCCTGTTCACCAGCTCCCGCGCCTGTGACACACACACGCACACACACGCATGGTACAAAGATATGAGCAACTTCTTTTACACTCTTTAATACAGATAATTTGATGTATTTTATCATTTTAGTAGATGGTATAGAGAGAGCAGAGCAGCCTAAACCACCACCCTGACACACACACACACACACACACACACACACACATACAAGCACACCTGAGCAGGAGTGAGGTGCAAGCCCAGAGACAGAAGGATGTCCTGCAGGTCCTGAGATCTCAGGCTGCCCACCAGCTGCCTGTCAAAAAACACCCAGGATAAGAGGACCCGACGGGGGAGAACTGCACTCCAGCCTGGGGGCCGGTCCTGCACCTGCAAGGGGGTGGGGTGGCAGAGGCAGGAAAAGGAACGGAGGGAGGGATAGGGTGAGAATGGAGTGAGGAGAGAGGGAGGAGGGAGGAGGGGACAGAGGCAGGAAGAGGCAGAGGTACAGATAGAAGAGAATGAGGAAGTGGGAGAGACTGGTCAAAAAAAATTTCACAGAAGACACTACAACACATTTTATACAGACAGGAAGTGACCTATGAGCAGCAGGATGTGACCTTTGAGTAGGGGAGTGAGAGGATGATGAGAGAGACAGGCCTGGTACTTACACAGTCTCTGCCGGACATGCCGTCTGAGTTATCCGCTATCAGTGCAAGGGTCTTTCCCTCCTCCACCACTGGCTCTGCTCAAAACAACAACAACAGAGGGAACAATCATGCTAAACACCTGGCCTCAGTACTGACACACTGAGTTTACATCACGCTACACACCTGGCCTCAGTACTGACACACTGAGGCTACATCAGGCTAAACACCTGGCCTCAGTACTGACACACTGAGTTTACATCACGCTAAACACCTGGCCTCAGTACTGACACACTGAGGTTACATCACGCTAAACACCTGGCGTCAGTACTGACACACTGAGGTTACATCACACTAAACACCTGGCCTCAGTACTGACACACTGAGTTTACATCACGCTAAACACCTGGCCTCAGTACTGACACACTGAGGCTACATCACGCTAAACACCTGGCCTCAGTACTGACACACTGAGGTTACATCACGCTAAACACCTGGCCTCAGTACTGACACACTGAGGCTACATCACGCTAAACACCTGGCCTCAGTACTGACACACTGAGGTTACATCACGCTAAACACCTGGCCTCAGTACTGACACACTGAGTTTACATCACGCTAAACACCTGGCCTCAGTACTGACACACTGAGGTTACATCACGCTAAACACCTGGCCTCAGTACTGACACACTGAGGTTACATCACGCTAAACACCTGGCCTCAGTACTGACACACTGAGGCTACATCACGCTAAACACCTGGCCTCAGTACTGACACACTGAGGTTACATCACGCTAAACACCTGGCCTCAATACTGACACACTGAGGTTACATCACGCTAAACACCTGGCCTCAGTACTGACACACTGAGGTTACATCACGCTAAACACCTGGCCTCAATAC